>JAXRJS010000103.1:1497500-1500000 GCA_037127375.1 Dione juno | reverse complement strand
GACTGTCATAACTTAAATAGAATTTAATTTTGACACACACCTAACACTGGTTAAAAATAATAAGCGAAAGTATTTATTTAACTTATACTGTTTTTTATCTTCACTCAAGAAACCTAGTGCTGAGACACTCCGTTCCCCGCTTTCCGCCATTAGAGGTATTGCGTATTGAGTGGCGGAACTCAACGCCACTCTTTCTACCTTGTTGCCAGAGTGAAGAAAATGAAAAGTAATTCAATCTCCGCCGAGTGGGTATCGAACCCACAAAACCGTCGCGTCGCGTTTACAGGCAGATGCTGTGCCACTGCGCCACGTCTATCCTCTTAGCGTATAATTTTTTTTATCTTAATTGTATAAATACTTCACTTATTTTTTAAATATTTCAAATATTGGTTACGTAGTCGAATTACCATGGTAAAAAAATATACTTTTTTATCGTGTTTATTATCGTACACACAACTTTAGTATAACTTCTACAGTACTAGCTAAAAGGGCAAATTTCTAGAGTACAACATATCCCACGACTGCAAAACAAAAGAAGTGTCTGTCTGTAACATACTTTTTTACTAACAAAAATATAAAACAAATATAATATAAATTAGCATGAAATATTGGCTTATAAAAAAATAACAAATTTATATGCAACAATAAAATTTACATATATATGGTTTAATAATTATAATATGATAGATAGCAGGCTTTACACTAACAACATATTTCAATAATATAACATTTCTTTCAATCTACAAAATACTAGTGTAGATTTATAGATAGTGTGTAGATATTAATTTTAACACAAATACTTGTATTAGGAACGGTATACAGTATATTATGAATGACATATATATATATATATATATATATATATATATATATATATATATATATATATATATATATATATATATATATATATATCTATATATATATATATATATATATATATATATATATATATATATATATATATATATATATATATATATATATATATATATATATATATATATATATATATATATATATATATATATATATCGGTATAGTCTTATATGTGTTTACGTTTTTCATCACATAAAAGGAGAAATATAGAGATCCTAGTGTCAAGAGATTCCGTTCCCTGAACGATACGGATACGGATTATTTACCTGTTTCTATATCTGCGGATATCTCCGGATACGGGCATCCGACACGTCACAAGTAAAAACTAATAATGCCAAAATATTTACATAAGCTTATATCATGTTTTGTTTAGTTACCAATAACTTATGTCATTACTTCAATATAAAATGTCTATCATTGTATTTTCCCATAGAAAGTATATAATGCAAATTTATAAAAAAAATAAACAAATTGATGAATATGTATCCTAAAGTTAAATCGTATGGTTATTAATCTGAATTCGGTTCGCTCGATGTTGTCAGAGGCCACTTTCTAAAGTGACTCACTTGTGGGGCCACGAGTAAGGCGTTTTAGTCTTATACAAAAAAAAAATATGTAGAATTTGTGTGATTGTAATATCGATTGTGTGGTGAGATATAGTGTGACGTAGCTCAATACGTACGAATTGGAGTAGAAAGTGGGGTGACTTAACACTATGTTCTCTTCTAACGTGAATGTAAAACAAAAAATAAAGAATTTCTTAACATCATTTTATATACAAAGGAATTATTTAGTGATACACTTAAATACTCTTGTACTTGTTTTAGTTTCGTTGGTAGTGTGGTTGGCAGTATATATTCGTATATCACCACATGTTTATATTATTCGGATGAACGTATACAAGTATATATAACATATAACATAAATATTACGTGTTATAGAGAAAATTGGCTGGAAAGTGGGGAACGAAGTGTCTTAACACTAGGTTCCTCCCTCTGCTCACTCAGCTATGTGTAAGATACAGTGTGAAGCTTTTTTTTATTATAATGTTAAGAAAGTAAGTAAATACTCTTTATACATATTAATTATATTTGGAACAGTACAAAAGGTGGCCTTATCGATAAGAGAGTAATCTATTCCAGCAAATTTTGGTTAGAGGAATAAATAAAAGAAAACGGGAAGGTGTGTCCTAAGTACATTTAAAGTTATTATTAAATTAAATATATACCCATACGTATACAAAAACATACAAAGCAACAGATATTCGTAAATAAATAAAAATATTGAAACATGCCTTAAATTGTAAAATTACAAGCTTTCAGCCTTTTTTTGTAAAGTTTGGATAGTTTTAGATTGTTTGTTTTGGGGTAAGGAGTTTTTGACTTTCTCAAGCAGACTTTATTGTATAGACGAAAGAAGTCATAAGGAATATATATATATATATATATATGTATATATATATATATATATATATATATATATATATATATATATATATATATATATATATATGTATAAATCTCAATCTAAATATTTTTTTTTGTCAATTAGCATAAGTGTCAGTATTGTCAGTCCTTCAAGAAGCTACCACCAGCTCGGAGGGCAGTTCTGCTGAGAAGAG
>JAXRJS010000103.1:1267500-1495000 GCA_037127375.1 Dione juno | reverse complement strand
ATCTGCATTGTTAGAGATACGCAAGTAATTATATTAATCAAATCATAGTCATAATTATAGTTGTTTTTTTTACCTTCGCGCAGTATTCCGCATATAGCAGGGTAGAAAAAGAGAAATTAGTTTTAAGACACTTACACTGTGCCAATTTTGCCCCCCTACAGCCTACAACAGCTACCTAAGGTAAACACACCTAAAAAAAATATTGGATTTATACATTACTTCACGCTTTATCCCTAGTGGAGTACAGAGAGAACGCTGCGGTCCATGCATACGTCTTTCGCCTTGTCCACTGTCATTAACCTCTTCGTACATGCTCTCCGGGACGTCCTCATGCTTTTTACGTGATCTTCCTCCAGTATGTTCAACAAGTGTTTTCGAAGGCCAATCGAGGTCTCCACCTCTCTTACCATTCACTTTAGCTTCATATATCTTTTTTACCATTCTCTCATCATTCATTCTTTCAACTTGCCCAAACCACCTGAGCACGTTCTTTTTCATTCTTACTATGACATCCTCGCTGGTACCTATCATTCTGTGTATCTCGTCGTTACGGATTCGGTCAGTTAAGCTGACTCCGCATATCCTCTGAAGAGATCGCATGTCGACAGCATTCATCTTTCTCTCATTCTTCTTCTGCAATACCCACGTTTCACTGCCTTATAACAGCGTCGGCACCAGTGCTGCATTGTGTACGGCCAACCGTGCAGCTACACTGATATTTCGCTGTATCAACAATGCAGCTAAGGCACCGTTCATTCTGTTACCGACAGCAATACGCCTTTCCACATCCATTTTATATCTTCCATCTCTACTTAACATACTACCAGATGTACTACTTCAGTCACTTATATATAGTTCTATTAAGTTTCCATTCACAAAAATCTTGCATTCCGTCCTTTCTTCGTCTCATGTATATACCAGAACCTTTGTCTTACTTGCATTCAGGCTTAGACCATTATTTTCACACCCATCTTTCAGAATGGTGACCAATGCCTGCAACTCCCATTCTAATAATGCAATAAGCACTGCATCATCTGCGTATAGCAAGCAATTTATCTAAAAGTTACCCACTTTTACTCACAAGTCACTTTGTTTCACCCCTTGAAGACAGCTATCCAAATACAATTGAACAGCCAAGCTGACATGGCGCCTTGTTTGACACCCGATTGTATGCCAAAACAAAACGACATGATGACACACATTTTGCTTTGGCTGGCACAGACTTCAGGAACAATAGATTTTAAGCAAAATTTGTATATTTTGTATATTTAGAGGAGAACGTAGAAGAATACTCTCTTGGAGTAAGAATATTGGTAAAATTATTTCTACAATAGAATTGCCGAAAAAGAAATTGTAAAGCAAATACACTGATCGTAGAAATGATACGAATAAAACTATATCCACATATATATATATATATATATATATATATATATATATATATATATATATATATATATATATATATATATATATATATATATATATATATATATATATATATATATATATATATATATATATATATATATATATATATATATATTCCCCGTGGGATGGCCGCAAGGCATTACTTCACGGGGGGACGATTAGCAAACAGCTTTTTCTCTTGTGGTGCATTTAAATATTTGTACTTTTAGGACATCCCTTGCGTAGTCGCTTATTGCTTTCCTAGATGATGTACACGATAGCATTATCTCGACTATATTATCAGGACATATTTGCTTGCCAACTCTGGTATGCAAGGCATCTCTAGCTTCTTCGTAGCTTGGATATTCGAAGAAAACATGTTGAGCGTTTTCGTGTGTGTGTGTGTGTGTGTGTGTGTGTGTGTGTAGGAGAAGTGCAGAACGCTATTATTGTTCAATAATAATGCTTATAAAGTACATTAAGTCAATAAATAAAACATTACACACACTACCGTATGTATAACAATATATAACTTTTGTATAAAGTGACATACACGTTGCTATGGCAACGTGTATTTTACACGTCAGCGGGTCCTCTAGTATATAAGAAAAAGGGATGAAATAAGTTTTAAGTCCATTACACAAAAATATTGACTAAAAAACTAAAATGGAAATGGGCAGGGCATATTAGTCATGTACATAATATATGTTCAAAGATAATCTCTTTTAGGGAGGTTCACGGAAATAAACAAGGGTTAAGGCAGATGAAGTTAGCTAATTACCGATGTAGGAATTGAACTCGTAACTACCGCACATACAATCAACTATATCACTGCATAATAGTGTGTTTTATTTAGAGTAACAAATGTATGTTACATACACCTGTATATGTATATATGTATATATAGGTGTATTTTTTCGTATTTTACATAATAAAGACGTAAGGTATATGAATAATTCAGTACATTCATTCGCCATTCATTGGGTAACAAGATTCACAGTTACTTAACTTTTTTTTACCATTTGGTACAGTAGAAGTGGTTATCTAAATACACGTGATAGTAATCTGTTTGATTCCCTTAGTTTGCTTTCTCTGTTAAAAAAATTACAATTAATATAATATTAAATGCCATATGAGAGGCCGTCTTGGCGCAGCAGCACAGTGTGGGTTCAATTCCTACCTAGGGGAATTACTTTAAGTTTCTCGCTGTTGTAAGAAACGAGTTGGGGAATGTCTTAACATCCATTGTATGTTATATATTGAAGGAAAAATATTCAATTAAAATTATAAATGTATTGTATGTTGTTATGACTTGTCGTGTTGCAGAGCCACAGCGTCTGCCTGTGGTTTGTGGGTTCGATTCCCACTCTGAGTATATGAATTATTTTCATTTTCTTTGCTCTTTGCCTTGTTCCCAAAAACACGGCATTAAATTCCGCCATTGAACACGCAATGTCTTGCAAGCTGCAATGCAAGCAATGTGAAGCTATATTAGATAATATATATTTAACTGTTACATATCGATTTATTACATTAAACATAAATATAAATAAACGCGGATATAAACTGGCACTGTTTTTTTTATATTTTAAAGTTCCACTTGTAACAATAAATTAATTGTAAAAGTCAATGTCACATTATAGCTTTGACATTTTGTAAGCGTAACTTTTGACAGTTGCGTTCTAAATCTGTTATTTCTTTCACTTGACCGGTGTAGGCTTTTAGAGTAACTAGCTGTAGCCCGCAATTCCATTTGAACCGCCACTGCCGCTGGAATTCCTGGAAACTCTTTTAGTGCTCCCATATACTTCTCAAAAACCCTACATGCCTAATTTTTTAATTAAATTTCATGGTCTGTCAGACGTTCAATAATGGAAGAATTCTATATATATATATATATATATAAATATATATATATATATATATATATATATATATATATATATATATATATATATATATATATATATATATATATATATATATATATATATATAGAGATATTTTCATTCATTTCAAATTAATTATTCTATACAGCTAGGCATAATTTGTAAAAGAAGACTATAAAAACAATGAATTTATGTATAAACAGCTTATATAGATGAATTATTTTAGCAGTTTGTATATATATATATATAGCGGAACTCAACGATGCGCTTTGCCGTCTCACCAGAGAAAAGTTCCACAACACGCAATGACTCGAAATGCGGAACGTGAGGAACGGAGTGCCTATCCTGCTATGTGCGGGATACAGCGTGAAACTAAAAACAAATTGTAATAGTAGTTCTAAATCACTTGTGAAGATAATTAACAAATATCTAGTTAATTATTCTTAGTTATAATTAATTAGTTACAGGAAGAATATTATGATAGTACAAAATTCAAATACTTATATTAGGCGTAACGGCTGCCTTGGCTGAAACGACTTTGATATAGCTTAACTTTAAGGAAGTGCTACTTAACTCAATTTCAGAAATATACTTATAAAATAACGAACGATAAGAACGCACGGCTTAGTGGTTAGACCGCTTGGACGGATTCCATGAGGCGCGGGCTCAAATTCGTTTAAATTTTTTATATGTATCATTGAAGTGTTTTCTCTATCCTTAGTGTGGATGAATACTTTAAAAACTATTTTAATAATATTTAATTTAATAAAATAGTTCTCGAGATTAGAGCGTCAACGCAACAAGCTTCAGCTTTGTAATAGTATTATAAATCTCGTCACTATGCTGGGGGAAAGAATATAGTGAATGTTCTTTATGTTCTTAATTTAAACTTCAAGAGTATTGTAGTTTTAGCGCCAAAAATGTTAAAATTTTAATCAAGGAAGGAAGCTAAATATATATTAAGGAAGGAAGTCGAATATAATATCCAAATACGTCAAAAATGAATTTGGACTAATTATACAGACATTTTTGTTTTATTATTATACTATACATACATATATATATATATATATATATATATATATATATATATATATATATATATATAATATATATATATATATATATATATATATATATATATATATATATATATATATATATATATATATATATATATATATATATATATATATATATATATATATCTATATATATATATATATATATATCTTCACGCCCTGTCCCACACAGCAGGGTAGACAGAAGCAATCTAGTGCTTAAGATCTTCGTTCCCCAGTTTCCGCCTATCGAGGCATTGCGTGTTGGGTGGCACAACTCTAAGCCGTGCTTTTGCCTTGTTGCCAGAGGAAAGAGAATAAAAATAATTAATTCTCCCCGAGTGGGAATCGAACCCATTCTCCTTTGCCGTTTATAGGCAGACGCTGCAGGTCAGCGCCACGATGATCCTATATAAAAATTCTGTTATAAAATTAAAAGAAGCAGGATTCGAATCTTTTACTCCGAGTTACTTTTTCTTATGGCAACAGTGTTTCTTTCGGGACTATGTGTAAATGCTCTAGCCAATTAAGCTATAAATTAATTTGCTGTTATGTAGGAATTTTTAAATAATTTTGTAATTGGCTGGCTTATCCACTGTCTGTCAGTAACCTCTCTCATTGTTTTTGAAAGTCAACTGAGGTCAGCTCTCAGTTTATTGTTTTATGTTTCTACTAATTGTAGTGAGTTAATTCAATTTTACTTTGTTTGTAAATTATTATAATCCCGTAGAAATATTGAGGAATATTTACTTTCTCTACATTGTCTCTGTCTCTCTCTCTCTCTTTCTATATATATATATATATATATATATATATATATATATATATATATATATATATATATATATATATATATATATATATATAAATGAAATGAATAGGTATAAATAAATATACTATATACTATACTTATTGTTAATGTAAATTATAATTTTCTATGCAAAGTTTTATCTGGGAAGTAACTCGCTCCCATGCTGTAATCTTGTAATTTCCCATATAAATTCTGTTACCGCAAGAACTCCGGAATAAAAATTAGTCCAGATCCAGGTCCAGACCCCACAACCTACTTGGTAAAAGTTCCACAGGAATCGGTTCAACAGTTCCGAAGATTAGTCCAAACAAACAGACAGACGAATATCTTATAACTTTAGATTGTGTTACGTTTAAATAATTATATGTATTCGAAAAAACAATTATTTCATAAACACAATCACACATCACTTACATATATATATATATATATATATATATATATATATATATATATATATATATATATATATATATATATATATATATATATATATATATATATATATATAATATATATATATATATATATATATATATATATATATATATATATATATATATATATATATAAGTGATGTGTGATATATATATATATATGTGTGTGATTATGACATAAATGATAATTATAACCTTCAAAGATTTTTATTTCCTCTACTATTTTCAAATGCATACATCAAATGTAGTGATAAATCACTATCACAATAGCCGTTCAGTTTCTACTCATTAATAGATACTGCGTGTTAAGTGGCGGAAGTTAGTGCAATTAGTCTTATTAAAGAGGCAAAACGTTTATTTTTAATTATTAATAAAGATTTTTCAACTGTTATTTATGAAAACATGTATGTCGTTCATCCATCTCATGCAAGCTTTTTAAATATATAAATTGTTTATTAAAAAATATAAGTAATAAATATATAAGACCGCTCCAGCAAGACGTGTTATGTCACTTAAAATCTGCCTATTTTGTTACACTATATAATAATATATGAAGGTAAAAAAAAGAGAAATAGAAAATATTGTGATTAAAGTCTCCACTTTACACCCATTTACGGACGTGTCATTCAAAATAACAGGACTTTACGATACATCATGTCTTGGCAGCCTATCTAGGTATATTATAAATATAAATTCACATTTGTTTCATCCTGTATAAAAACAAACCACACAACTAATTCTTTTCAAAATATTGCATTGTTCTAATTGTAACTTATGCGATAATAATCTTTTTACAAATGACTAACAAATAAAACAAAGGCACCAGCACATTGCCTTGCAGTACACCTCTACAACAATAGTTCACCTGTTGATGGTCATATTTTAATGAGATCCCAGAATAACGTGAAATATTCATTATTTATGCTTTTGTTAAGTTTCACCGTGAGATTTGTGCTAAAATGGAATTATATTCTTACACAAATTCTAAATTGGCAAAAATTTCATATTTATGGAAAAAATAAGTTATTTTCTTTGAAATATATTTTTATGATAGAATATAAATATACAAAACTAAATATTTATAATTATATATTCTTCTAGATATATATTATAAATATTGGCGGACCGATGACATAAAAAAGTTGGAATATGGACATAAACTGGATGGCCAAAACGGGAGCCTTATAGCGTACCCTGAGGGAGGTCTACGTCCAGCAGAGAACTGCTATAGGCTGATATGATGATGATGTGATACGATAATATAATTTACATTATACATATATTATGTACATTAAACCTCTTCTTGCCATCTTCTAGTACCTCATCCACCACCACAAGCTGGCTGGAAGAGATCTCTTCTAGAGATAAGTCCACTTTTGTGAACTAAGCTGTATATAATTTATTATTTACCCATGTATGTTAGTAAAATAAATAATATTATATATATGTATATATATATATATATATATATATATATATATATATATATATATATATATATATATATATATATATATATATATATATATATATATATATATATTGCGGCGATATATAAAAATATACAACTACTGACGTGATAAAACCTAAAAAATACCAAAAAAATGACACTGCTCTAATTATATTAAGTCACACTTGATACAAAAGATTTAAAATTTGGGCAAAGAGTGAAAAACGGAGTGTATTCAATCTAATTTCTCTCTGATTAACTTACTATGGAGGGAGAATAAAGCGTGAAGCTGACAAAAAAGTAATACCTATACCAAATTTTTTTTTTATATTTAACCCGCTTTTAATTGGAGATGTTTAAACAAACAAAGATATAACCTTAATTTAACTTATCCACGGCAAGCTATGACTAATGTAACAAATTACATTTTTATTTATGGTCATTTGATAATTTCCATGACCTTAGAATTGTCTGTACATAATACGTAGGTACTAAGTCTATATAGATCTCGAAAATAAAGTAGTAGTAAGAAAGAATATATATATATATATATATATATATATATATATATATATATATATATATATATATATATATATATATATATATATATATATATATATATATATATATATATATATATATATATATATATATATATATATATATATATATATATATATATATATATATATATATATATATATATATATATATATATATATATATATATATATATATATATAGAGAGAGAGAGAGAGAGGACAGAGACAATGTAGAGAAAGTAAATATTCCTCAATATTTCTACGGGATTATAATAATTTACGAACAAAGTAAAATTGAATTACTACTACAATTAGTAGAAACATAAAACAATAAACTGAGAGCTGACCTCAGTTGACTTTCAAAAACAATGAGAGAGGTTACTGACAGACAGTGGATAAGCCAGCCAATTACAAAATTATTTAAAAATTCCTACATAACACCAAATTAATTTATAGCTTAATTGGCTAGAGCATTTACACATAGTCCCGGAAGAAACACTGTTGCCATAAGAAAAAGTAACTTCGGAGTAATAAGATTCGAATCCTGCTTCTTTTAATTTTATAACAGAATTTTATATAGGATCATCGTGGCGCTGACCTGCAGCGTCTGCCTATAAACGGCAAAGGAGAATGGGTTCGATTCCCACTCGGGGAGAATTAATTATTTTTATTCTCTTTTCTCTGGCAACAAGGCAAAAGCACGGCTTATAGTTGTGCCACCCAATACGCAATGTCTACCCTGCTGTGTGGGACAGGGCGTGAAGATATATATATATATATATATTCAGGGCCTGTCCCATACAGCGTAATAACTGATGGTTGTAGGTTAAATTTCAGCTCGAAGTAACCATCCCATTATTCTTAAGCCCTTTTAAGACAAAATGCAGCATAGAGTTCTGCTACTCATCGCGGGTGTCTCAAATCCATAGAATGTAGAGTTTTGATAGAAGATCTATGCTTCTTCATCTTCGTCGTTTTCTTCATTTCTGAAGGTCGTACCCGTTCTGATAAGCTCTGTCTCTTATATGGATAATTATAAAATATACCCCATTATATATAAACTTTCGTCTATATTACGCTTAATTAGCAATAAAAGCTTTCGAAAATTCTCTTCACTTTGTAACTAATTACACTTAATCTCAGTAATTACAAGTTACTTGAAAGTTATGGCCAGGTCCGTTAGTTAACTCAATAGTTAACTGTACTATGTTAATATAAAACTTAACTGTTCATAATTGTTGAGATAAACCTGAAAATAGTGTTAATTTAAAGAGATATATAATAAACGATCAGCTTCATGCCTTTTTCTGCATATGACGGGGTGGAAGCTGGTGTTAGGACACTGTGTTTCTAACTCTCCGCGCAATTTCCATTCAATTACGTTTTATTTATTCAAAATTGTTTCCCCTGAGAGAGAGTTGAACCCACACCTTGATAATTGATGATCTCACTTTGCTACGTCCACGTGTTACTATTGCCTAAAATGGTTTCAACAGACAGAAAATTGAAGTCAATTAATTGAAATTAATTGTCTATTATTGTAGGTTCTATATCGTTTAATTTTTGCGTTTAGCTAGACAATTTTTAACGTTTGTTTTGTTTAAGCTTCACGCTTTATTCAGCTACGCACTATAGAACACGGTCAGCAGAGAAAACATAGTGTCAAAACACTCCGTTCTCTGCTTTCTGCCCAAATCAAATGCCACATATCTCAAAAATTCTGCAAATTTTAAAATCTTAATTTTTGAGTGACAGAACTCAAGCTTGGCTTTGTGAAAATGTGATCAAATGAAAATTAATTTTAATATTATAATACCCCTAAATGTACATAGAACTCCCACCTCATAAACATCAAGACATTGCCATTTTGCGTCACGATAGTATCAATAATATACACATTTAGCATATTTTAAACGAGTTTTATTCTTAAACTACTAGTATATGTGGAGTTGGCATGTTATTTCACACATTACTTAACAGATCTAATTAATGTATCCTTCTAGAATGTACAACTAGCGATTGTTCATACAAATGTGCGAGAAATCTAAATAAGTTACAAGGTGTAGTCTACGATTTAATTTGCGTAGACTACAGACTACTGCCTTGATATATCTGTTCCTGGAGTTAGCCCCCAGGAGGCCAAACGAAGCGATGGCTGATGAATGATGATGATGATAGGATGAGGACCAACGGACAGTCACTGGATTGTACTGGAAAGCTTAGTTGGAATGCAGACTCTGGCATAAAATGCCAGCATTAATGCCAACAGATGAAAAAGACTACAAATAATTATATATATATATATGTATATGTATATATATGTATTTCTTTTCTGTCCCGTTGGAATATCAGAAAAACCATTTCAAGTGCTACACTAAACTCACAACTTCATATTCATATGATAATATAGGTATATATGTAGAGTTATACCTATATTATCATAGTATTTTCCAGTCGGATAAAGGATAATAATGATTCTATGCTGTGTGTTACTCGCTCCAGTAATACAAGCGTGGAGCTCATCTCCGGAATAGTGCGTGCCATTGAAAAATATACCTAAAATACATGATTAAAAAACACAAACAAACAATTATATCTCATTAAAGTTTTTCTCATATTTAAGTGACCTTTAAGCGTATTTCGTCAAAACAATAAACCAGAGGCTTTCCGTTTATCTTAATATGGTATGACCTTCAATTGACCTACACTTATGTTCACTTGAAATGTGATGCTCTTAAATTATATAGCCCATAGATGAACAAATACATATATATGTTTATCAGCTTTTCCGAAATTTGTAGAGGTCTTATCACGATGGTTGTGGGTTCAATTCCTTAAGGCAAAATTTATTATTCCTTTTCTCTTCTGGTAAGAACACAAAGTGCGGTCTCCCTCTAGATGTCTCGAAAATTTCTTCTGTTCCTTCTGTTTACCATACCAGGTAAAAATATTATATCCGGAATAAATATATGCGGAAAAAATATTGTTTTTTAGTTTTTAAAGATGGCTTCTTTTCAGTAACTAGCTTTAGCTAAAGATATTTTTCCAGATTAAAAAATTAATATATAAATAAATAACTGGATTCATAACGTGTCTATAACAAAATTCTGCAACATATTCTAAATTCGCCACTTTAGAAATTTTAAGTTACTATCAAAAAATTATTAGGTATTAAAGCTTATTACTCTGTACAAGAATATTATCATGACTAAATAAAGACCGTCGTGGCGTAATGACGCAGCCTCTGTCTGTAAGCGCGACGGTTGTGGGTTCGATTGCCATGAATGTACATGATTTTTTTTTATTTTCGCTCAGGTAATAAGACAAAGCCCAATTTCACCTTATTAACGGAACGAAAATTTTTCGCCACTCAACTCGCAATGTCTCTATAAGCGGAAAGTATGGAATATTATAACACTAGGTTTCATCTGTCTACCCTGCTATGTGCGGGATACAGCGTGAAGCTGAAAAAAAAAATTATATTGGAACCTTTATATTAGAAAAAGCAACTGCCGAGTTTATTGCCGAATCTTCGCAGTAAACCTTCCCTTCCGTTTATTCGATGATTCTAAAAGTACTTGCAAAAGCATATTCAAAGTTTAAATTTAAATTTCCTTGAGCAAAAATTGAACCTGCACCCACTACATCTACAGTACAGTTCACACTATCCTACCCAGTGGCCTCTAAATTTATATTGCCTGTTGTAACCTCATTTAAATAGGTAAGACATCAAATGATTTTGCTATAATTACGAGACTCTTAAAACAAACTTATATACTGTCAAACCTCACGGAACCTCAACTGTCATCATTATTAAGTATATTTTTTATGTGTTCATCCACACTAAGGATAGAAAAACTCTTAAAGAGAACTATAAAATTTGAACGCAGCGGGATTTGAGCCCGCGCCTCATGGAAACCGTCCAAGCGCTCCGACCACTTTTTATTTTCATAGGGGAAATCTTCAAAAGATACCTGGTCCTTGGGGTATCAAACCAGGTTATGTGGGATTTTTAAACACTAAAACCCCTCCGGTGTTCAGTCCTCAATACGACAGAAAGGCAACGAGAATTCGGATGAACCGCATCCGCTGCCCTCCCCATGTATTTTAATGCTCACAGCAAATTTAAGGCCAATCTACTTGGAACTGAAACTACTCAGTACTAAGATGATACACTGAGTGACCCTATCCAGCACGCACCAAATTAATTATTATTTACGACCCAGTGTTGTGACGGTCGGTAGAAATTATGGGATGATGACGCTCCCATAACGACGCTCACTTTGACGAGCAGGATCTACTCTCTGCCGACCCCGCTCCGCAGCCTCCTTTTACAACATTACTGTTTCGCAGAAGAATACTACAGCTCTCCATATTTCCTCTCTACGTAACATTTTAAAAATAACTGTAGGCAGAGATAGGTCCTGACCCAATTTTAAAATCAAGGAACGTCGATATTCGTCCCATGTAGAACACACTTGGAAAGTGTGTTGAGCCGTATCTCGATCGGCTCCACAGTGATGACACTTTGGAGTTGATTCTCGTCCAATTTTAAATAAGTACTCACCGAAATAACCATGACCAGTGATTATTTGTGTGAGCCGTCTCTTCCTCCTCATCCAGGCTTCAAATGATGGCATAATAGCCTCAACCTCGCGTTTACGAGCATACTCTCTTCACGGAGTCGGGTACACCATGTTGCAAAGGCAATTCTCCGCTCTTTCTGTCTTATTTCAGAAATCCTGGTCACAGATACTATGCCAGACGACTGTCGGAGGACACGAATCTGTTCAAATAAAGCGCTCCGACCACTAAGCCATGCGTTCTTCCTCACGCTACGCCGAAATTCTTATATGCTTTATACAACTTATTATGTTAGCATCTCTACAGAGAGTTTTACAAATAT
Organism: Dione juno; assembly: GCA_037127375.1. Classification (NCBI taxonomy): domain Eukaryota; kingdom Metazoa; phylum Arthropoda; class Insecta; order Lepidoptera; family Nymphalidae; genus Dione; species Dione juno. The sequence goes on along the minus strand of JAXRJS010000103.1, from coordinate 1,482,491 downwards.
CCGCTACACAAAGATTATTGCAAGGAACAATCATTTGGCGAGAGAGAATTTTTTTCTTTTTTTAAATATTTTTATTGTTTTTAAAGTATTAATCCACAGAAAGGATAGAAAAATACTTAAAGAAAACATAAATATTTCAACGCACCAGGATTTGAACCTGCGCCGTTAAATTTAAAATTGGATTAATAATATAAAAAATATAACAAAACATATTATTAATTGATTATTATGTATTAGACATAGATATGAGTAATTAAATAATTATATAATTTATTTATCCAATTTAAATCCAATTAAAAAAATTAAATCCAATTCATTGCTTTGCTCTCGTCCATGCGTTAACCGCCGTCCGCCATTTTGATAAACCTTTGACAATTACAACTTTCACATTTACATTGTTGTCAAAAGGATATTATTATATAGATACATCTGTATAATTTAATTAATATAGTTACTTTTGTACCGTGTTTTTACACTTTACATATAATTTTTTACGTTATTTTACGTGGAATAGGCAGAGAAACACTCCGCTCTCCGCTTTCAGTCTAAATTCGATATAATACGGGCTCAATGGCGGAACTCAACGCTGCACTTTGTCTTGCCAGAAGCAGGGACACGGTATATATAATCCCCCCGTAAGGAATCGAAGTAGCTACCACTGCTCACTGTCAACGCTGTCGCTTTGCGCCACGGAAGCCGCAATTGTATGTTAATATAGTTATTAAAATACCTATGCAATTAATCGGGAAGTAATACAAGGCTAGAACAAATGCATGTTTCATAAATATTCATAGAAATTAAATGTCTTAGGTATGTACAAAATTTGTATGGAAGAATGTTTATGTAACAGCATAGAGTAAGTGGTAAGAGAGGTAAGGGGTGTCGAGGATACTGGATGAAGGTCACAAAGCATTTGGACTCTTTGGAGAGCTTGTATGAAGAGGTTAATGACAGTGGACAGTTCTCTTTGACTACCCCGCTAGGGATATAGCGTGAATAAAGTTGCTTAGGGGTAACGTAGGTATGATATATATGAACAAATACTTTTCACAGCTTTACTCATGTCTCACTATGAAAATTTTTGAATTTCTTGACTGTAAGAGAAATTCGAGAACCGATTAGACTATTCTGGTATCACCACTTCTATCCCCCATTGGGGATTGAACCCACACCAGTTGTGCTTACACCCAGACAATAGGATAACTAGGTATCTTAATAAAACATATATATATATATATATATATATATATATATATATATATATATATATATATATATATATATATATATATATATATATATATATATATATATATATATATATATATATATACTACTTTTTGTATTATATAGGATTTGAACCCACGCTCATAATTTAAAATGCACAATTATTACATAAAGTATAAGCTTTCAAAAGTGAGTCAAGGCGCGTCCCTCATGTGTTCTGTAGCGTGAATGTTGTTGCTATTGTGACGTCACAGACCAGTGGACCGGATGAATTGACAAGTTGTTTTTTTTTTTAAAAAAAAAAACACTAACGACAAAAAAACACTAATTTAATGAATTTTTTTATCTTTATACATGTTATGGGTATAGAGTGGATAAAGAAAATTTAGTGTACAAATTTTCTGTTCTCTTTAATTAACCTAACGCTGTAAATATATCTCGATTCTTTTTCAAATGAATTAATAATTAATCGATTAAAATCGAATTCACTACATTCGTTCACAGTTTATAGTGTAATATTTGTCCACTGAGCCGATATGATATTCTGAAACATGTTCATATATCTCTAACACCTATATAAAGTAGATTTTATATAATATTTTTATCTTAAATAATTTAAATCAAGAATATTGTACTTGAGAAAGTTAGTGTATCAAGTTCTAAAGTATAAAAAGACGGCTTTTCTTTACGACATTTTTTTATATTGTATTCCGTATATCAGGTTTCCTTCCAATACTAGGTTCCTTCTCTCTAAGAAGGAATTTGTTAAGACACTCCGTTCCCTAACTTCCACCCTATTCTTGTACCGTTACGCGCTAGTGTTAAGCTAGGTAAATTGAATAATACCCAACTGGCATACTAAAGGTGTCAATTTACGATACCATTATATATATATATATATATATATATATATATATATATATATATATATATATATATATATATATATATATATATATATATATATATATATATATATATATATATATATATATATATATATATATATATATATATATATATATATATATATATATATATATATATATATATATATATATATATATATATATATATATATATATATATATATATATATATATATATATATATATATATATATATATATATATATATATATATATATATATTATATATATATATATATATATAATATATATATATATATATATATATATATATATATATACTTTCTGTGTACCTCCTAAACACTATACTGAAGAAAAACTTAAGAGATCTCTAGAACTGGTGAACTGGAAATTCTATAGTAGCATGCGCGAGTGATCCCGCGGCGTTTCCATTTAGGTGGAAATGTTCCATTTGGCTTTAGTCAGTAGTATCGGGCTTACTGGTGAATCCCATAGTACTGTACTTAACGAAATGCATAAAAACCCACCGTTAAAAATATTACAAAGGTATGCATTAGATAGAATTTGTTTGTTTGTTTTAGAAAGAATTCAATCGGTCTTTCGATATTGTTCACGGAATGTATATATTTATGTATACCGTTTTGAGCCCGGAACTATTATCATGCTATCAATCATGCTAACTTTTGCTAATGGTATGCATTTTTAACAAATTTACCTTATATATAATACTTTTAATTAAATTGTAATGACTTAAAACTATTCTCCTTCTTTCTAGAATGTTCTATATGAAACATAATATATTGATTTAAAATCAAAGATCATCGAACTGTCTTGCAATAAACAATCGTTTTCATATAAAACAAAAAAAAAACAAATAATCGTGAGAGAAAGGTTGCAATTGCAATTTTCCATACATCGAACGATTTTAAGCACTATGCTTTAGAACATAAGCATCAAAATCGTATGAACAATTGTCTAAGCTAATGTATCCATACATATGTACCTTGAGTTTGTTGTACAATCACATTCGTTATAAGTGTATACGATGTTAATACTTAAATTATTACTTAAACTGTATAATATGGAAATTTGCTAGATCGTAAAATTAGTTTCACGCTTTATCCCGCATATAGCGGGATAGGCAGAGAGTTCGTTCTCTGCTTTCCACTCAGATTCGGGATATTGCGTGTTAAGTGGCGAAACTCAACAGCGATTTATTTTACTAGCGGCAAAATTGAAGTCAATTCAAGTCAAGTCAAGTCAAGTCAAGTCAATTCAAGTCAAGTCAAGCCTAGCCAAGTCAAGTCAAGTCAAGTCAAGTCAAGTCAAGTCAAGTCAAGTCAAGTCAAGTCAAGTCAAGTCAAGTCAAGTCAAGCCAAGTCAAGTCAAGTCAAGTCAAGATACTATATTATCTACGTAATTAAATTTTTATATAAACAATACCTATACTATATAATACCTACCTACCTATGAAAATAGAACCCAGAACTGTCGCGAGTAAAGTAATATATTTCTAAATTGAACACACATTTACAAAGACTTTTTATCGAGATTTGATAAACTAAAATCATAATAAAAGGCCGTCGTGGCGTAGAGGCTTAGCTTCTGTCTGTTGAAACGACGCTTGTGGGTTCGATTCCCACTCGGGGAAAATTTATTATGTGAATTTTCGTCGCTCTGGTAACAAGACTAAGCGCGTTGTTGAAATCGGCCTCAGAACACGCAATATCTCGGAAAGCGGAAAATCGGGAAGGTTTCGTCTGCCTACCCTTCTTATACGGGATATTGCGTGAAGCTAAAAAAAAATTACAATGCAACTGTAAGTGCTACTTATAAATCAGATTGAGTAATCAATTTCTATTAATATTGTAAAGCTAAGCTAAAGAACTACAAAAGTACTTCGAATCACAAAAATCTTATTATTTAGGATAGTCCATTCAACTAGACTATAGCCTATAGCCTATATTACATCACTTTTTTACTATTTGCATATGTTTTCGCGAGCAAAGTCGCTAGTAAACAGTTGTATTTAACATACATCATTAGTATCCAGTCCGTAAGCTTCACCTTGAAGTTATTAGATTGATCTGACATTAAGGATAATGCTAATATCGCTACCAGATTTGATCTTAGGACCTAGTCTTAGTTAGATTGGATCTGGAATTACAATAGATTAATTATACGTCGCAGAGATCATTGTGAAGTGGTTGGGAGCGGTTTATTTGTTCGAGTTCTAGGTTCAATGCTGGGTCTGGGGAATGTTTATTTTGCAGTTGCAGATTGCATTTTTTTAAGTCAATAAAAAAAAACATTTCAAATATTTTAATACTATTGAAATTATTATCAAATGGTAATTTAGTTATTTGATTACATATGTACAAATAATAAATATACTAAGGCTATTAGTGTTGTATTTTGTCTGCCATAGAAAAAGTACATGTAACCATTCCCCTGATTCGGAATCGAACCCACACCCATCGCGCTAACAGTCAGACCCTGCCCCAGTATCCCATAATGCCTCAAATAACTAACACAATTCTTCAGCAAAAAAAAATTCTACACTATTCAGAAAAAAAAAAACTAATTTCTAAATATCCACTTAGTACTTAAAGTAACAACATTGTATGTGTGGTTAAGAAAATTTTTCAAGGACATTCCACGACCACAACTCTAAAAAAAAAAACAATAAACAAGCAAGTCATAATAACTGCATTTTCTATAGCATTGAGACGATATTTGAGGACTATATGGGAAATATCCATATATACAACCTTTTACCCTCGTTTTCACCCAAGTGTATATATATATATATATATATATATATATATATATATATATATATATATATATATATATATAATAATATATATATATATATATATATATATAGATATATTATATATATATATATATATATATATATATAGACTATATATCTATATAGATTAAATATATATATTATATATATATATATATATTAAGATATATAATAAATTCGCATAAACTGTTCCTGAAATTTGTGCAATCACACAAACTGTGTGAGTTGAGATTTATAATATTAGATATAATACATAGAGAATACACAAATATTTTGTAGTAAAAATTCAAGTTAGCTTGATTTGCGCTACAACTGTAATATTCAAGTCTCTTATATATTTAAAATACAGCTAATATATCTTTAAGGGTGCGAAACAGTGTCCTAACACTAGGTTCCCTCAGTTATATGAGATCTACAGCATGAATTATTATTTTATTTTATTTTTTAACACCTTCACGCTGTATTCGGCATAAAGTAGCATAGGCAGAGGGAACTTAGTGTTAAAACACTCCGTTCCCGCCTTGCGAGACCTTTTAGTGGCGGTACTCAACGCCGCGCTTTATCATGTTACCAGTGAGGCGATCACAAACAACTTGCGACAAAGTATTCGTATCGCTATCGAGAGCGATTTCTATAGTAATTGAACAGTGTGTATAAAAATAATATATAATAATAATTAACATATAAAATTTTATCATTTTCTGCTTCAGCTTTCAGCTGGTTTCAGTCAATTCCACAGCATGTATGTACATACGAGTACACCTAACTACGCTACTATTACATAATATACTGCCTACTTATATATGTTATATAGGTAATAGTGAATTCTAAAAAGAACCTTTCACGCCTTAAATAGATTTGATATATATAGAAATAGTCTAGATTTTTAGCTTTATATTGAAAAGTGAAAGTATGAAGTGTTGATATTGAACTGCAATACTAAGTAAAAGCTGTGAATTTACTCACTTATGTCGAAACTTTCGTGAGAGCTTTCTATTCCTATCTACGAGTATATCTGTATTAATGTTATACAGTTGAAGAGTTAGTCACTTAATGAATTATTTTTATTTTCTCGGTCTTGTAAAAAGACAAGGCGTGGCGTTGAGTTGAGTCTTGAAAATTTTGCCGATTTTTTTTATATGCTTCGAAAAACCATAGACCCGGATATTTGATAATTATTTCAGCTCAGCAAATACTAGGCAGCGTTGGAAGCTGAAATGTGACATTTAAGTTACCGTAAGTGTGTAGAGAGTGTAGAAGAGGGAGAGGAGAGGAAGATAGGGGTTTTTTTTAGATTTTTTTGTCATCCATGCAGACTTGTATGCCATTATCTAACATTTATGTAACTGTAAATAGCAGGATACTTTTACTTTTAATCAAAAAAAATATTATTTAATAAGAAATAATATATAATAGACTATTTGGAAATGTTCATAGATAGTAAAAGAACAGCAAAATGTAAGTAGTACCGTTTACATATTAAAGCCAATAAAATTGTAATTAAGAGATAACCAGAATGTGTAAATTGAAACGTAATCTTAGTTTAACGCAAGAAATCAATTAAAACGTTGGTTTTAATCCGATTTCGCGACGCAAAAGAGGGTAACGTGTCTTTTAGTCTATGCATGTACGGAGAAGGATTCGGATCGGACGGATTCTTGGAGAAGTGATCTATTGATGTCACTGTCAATTTAGTTGACCGAATCCACAATGAAGGTAAACAGAGAATGAAAGGTACTAGCGAGTAAGTTGGAGAGTAAGGGGAGAAGGGAAATGACATCATTACCGACCCAAGTCAACTTCACCTGGACGTTCTTAAAATCTCTGCGAACCATGATGCGAGATTTTAAGTCAGTCAATCGAGATCTAGGAAAACAAACTTAATTAAAATATACTCGTATGCACCTACCATCAATGGCTCAGATCAAAAAGTAGAATAAGTTTATCAGGAGGCTGGAGAGCTACTTCAAGCAACGAAAACTGGAGACATAAATATTGTAATGGGTGACATGAATTCGAAGGTCGGAGAAGGTGAAGTGCCGGGAATTGTGAGGAAATTTGGCCTAGGGGAAAGAAATGACAGAGGAGATAGGCTAATAGAGTTTTGGTCTGGAGTTCTGGAGAGTAAAGGTCTTGTAATTTCAAATACCATGTTAAAACTCCCACCAAGAAGACTTTATACTTGGACATCTCTACGACACACTCCTCAACACATAATGCGAAACCAAGTCAATTATATAATTATTACAGTCGCTTTAAGAATTGTATCAAAAGTGCTAAAACATACCCTGACACTGATATTAGATCTCATCACAACCCTGTGGTTGCTGTTTTGTCTTGTATCTTAAAGAAAATCAAAAAGAAGTCTCTTAGTAAAAGTTTTGATGTAAGACTTATAAAAGAAGACAATATAAAAACTTTAGTATTTAATGAGATACACAACTGGGCAACACAGGCAGCTGAAGCACAGTATCCGGCAATACCAATAGAAGAAACATGGCAATTTTTACGATCTAATATAGAGCATATCAATAAGGAATATTTAATGCCAAGAAAATGGGAGTCAAAATACATCTGGATGACAAACAAAGTCTACCTAGCTTATGGAAGAGAGAAAAGTCTATAAAAATAGTGACGAAAATAAGTACAAAGAGCTAGACAAAGAAATACGGAGAGAATTGCGATTTGCTAGAGACCCCAGCAAAAATGCGAATATGTCGAAGATCTTAATTCAAAATATGATTTTTTAACCTTCATTAAGAAATGAAATCCACGCTGATACATGGAAAAGGTCAACCACACATCATTGTTGACGATGATAACGTACCAATTTTGGATATTGAAAAGAAAAAGGCTCCGCGGGAAAGCTACATCCAGTCAATGTTTGCAGATAATAATCGTAGCTTAATGACAAATATCAATTCTGAAAATGTCAAAGGTCAAGGATACTAAAATTTGAGGTCTGGAAAGCCCTTAAGAAAGCAAAGACTGGTAAATCTGCATTGAGCAATCTAACATCCACATTGAGGTACTCAAGCTTCTTTCGGAAGATTACATTGACGCTCTCGTTAATTTTTTCAATCGTATCTACGATATCGGTCGTTTACCATAAGACTGGCTAAATAAAATCATCCATTATAGTAATCCCTAAGAAGAGAATTGCCAAAAAGTGACTCAGGCTTTAAAGCTGTTATTGTACATGACGACAAAAATATGACGTACAACTTGGCGACAGTCAATTTGGATTTCAACCGGGGGTAGGTACAAGAGAAGCATTGTTTGCTTTACAAGTGCTAATTCAAAAATGTTGTGATATGCAACAAGACATCTTTCTCTGTTTCGTTGACGATGTAAAGGCTTTTGATCGAGTCCAACATGATCGCCCCCAAGAGATTCCGAACAATATTGGACTTGATGGAAAGGATATCTGCATTATAAAAAATCTGTACTGATATGAGCGAGCTACAGTCAAAGTTGATAGCGACAAATCTAAAGAGATTGAAATTCATGAGAGGGGTGCGACAAGGATGTATCCTATTACCGATGCAATAATGTCAGAAGCCTTAGAGAATTTAGATTGTGAAGTAAAAGTCAATGGACAGATGTTCAACAATCTCAGATACGCTGATGACACTGTGCTTATAGCTTCTACGCAGGAACGCTTACAACAGATAGTCGACAGAGTAAACGACTGCAGTGTAAAGGTCATTTCAAACAGATCCGATCACCAACCCGTTATCGGTGTGTCAGGCCGCGTTTTAGACAGAGTGCGCAAATACAAACACTTAAGCACTTGGCTTACGGACGATTGGAATAGTGATGTGGAAATAAAAACACAATAATAGAAATCGCCCGGAGTGCTTTTTCAAAATGAAAAAGGCCGAAATCTCAAAATCTCTCTGCGCATTCGTTCTCCGTTTTTCTATATAATTTTATTTACAATTAAAAAAGGTCATACTAATGACCTTGACGTCTAACTGTAAACGCGGCGCACTATCTCCAGCTCGGACAAAATACAGAATAAATTTAATAATAAGTTCTCTCCGCTTACCCTCGTATATGCGGGATACAGCGTGAAATTTTTATAATATGTAATTCTTTTTTCTCCACTTTTTGTCTCTATCGTTTCGTTTTATTCCAAAAACAGAATTCTACTAAACTAATATTTGCAATAATAATTTAATAGAAATGATCTTGTTTTGTATTTTATATTCTATTGCATTGCATTATTAGGTTCATTTTGTATATTAAGTATACATTTAGATATATATGTATACTAAATAACCTATAGATAGACAGGAAATGGTGTCGAATTATATCACTACATTATAACATAAACGTATAGATTTATAGCATTTCGTCACTTGTTTTATTTGTTCGAGACAGAACGTATATCTTAATTGTTTTTTTGATGTAAAAGGCATTTAAAGAGTAGTACTTTGCGCACCGAGGGCTCCGTAGGTTAAACGAACTAAAATTTCCGGAGTAGTAAATAGCATCAATACGTAGTGTGCTCAAAAAGTATCGCGAATTTTGTGTATTTACAAAAATTATCTATTTATTAATGAATATATATTTTGTCCCCTTCAAAGTAACGCCCCTGGGATATTACATACTTGTGCCAACGTTTTTTCCAATCTTCGAAGCGCTTCAAAAAATATTTTTTTTGTAGCTTGTTCAGCTCCTCCTTCCAATGCCGTCTTTATCTCGTCCATCTTGGCGTAGCGTCGTCCTTTCATGGGCTTCTGAAGAAGCAAAAGTCACAGGGGACCAGATTTGGGGAATACGGTGGCTGCGGTATCATTAGTGTGTTGGTTTTGGCCAAGAAGACGCAAACAAGCAACGATTTTGGTACAAATTTTGCGGCGACCCATCGAATGGCACGAGCCAATCGATATGCCTAGGTCCTTGGCAATTTCTCTAACGGTGATTCGACGATTGGCCAATACCATTTTCTTCATTTCATCAATTTTTTCGTCTGCTGTTGAAGTGCTGGGGCGTCCAACACGCACTTCGTCGTTCAAATCTTCTCGCATATAGAAGGGCTTTTTTTTAATTTTCCTTCATATTTCGATATAAATATTATTGCTTATTACGAGCTATATATAGCTCACAACTTCGTTTGGATGAATAATGTAACGTAAAAGCTCGTTTTTTCCCATTTTATGTATCTCGGAACTCTTCCAAAGCAAATGAAACAATTAAACATTTGCGCGTCCAGAAATGTCGCTACACTTTGCTAGTCTGTTTATATTTTATTATGATAGACAGAGACACTCTGTTCTCCGCGTTTTGCCTTTCAAGGCATTGCGCGTTGAGTGGCAGAACTCAACGCCACGCTTGTTCTTGTTACCAGAACGAAGAAAATTATAATAATTTGTTCTACCCAAGTGGAAATCGAACCCAAAACCGTTGCGTTGACAATTTATCAGTCGCCGTGCTATATATTTGAATAATTTACTGGATAATATGAAAATACAATTAAAACCGGTATGTGGCGCTAAATCAACGTGTCATTATTAAATCGATGTGTTCAGCTAAAATACCACCATCAATAACCTATACATACATACACACACACACACATATATATATATATATATATATATATATATATATATATATATATATATATATATATATATACACATATATAAATAGATTATATACCTCTACTGGGAATTGAACATAGAACCACTACGTGTATAGACTAAAAATATCCTTCTGCACCACTAAGGAGTTATCATATAAAAACTTCCAGAACACAACAAAGGATTAAGCAAAGGCATTACACGTTCACATGCAGACAATATGCCACTGTTGCAATACAACCCTGAAACAAAATAATAATTGCACTAAAAACATCTGATTGTTCAAATTAACATTCTCTTAAGCAAGCTAGAGATAAAGTGCTGCGTAAAGTCCTAGGTTCGAATTTTGTTTTAGTTATTTCATTGTGTGGTGTGTGTATATATTTATATATATATATATATATATATATATATATATATATATATATATATATATATATATATATATATATATATATAATATATATATATATATATATCGAAATTGGACCAAAAACCTTCGCGTTGGCAATTTATCAGTCGCCGTGCTATATATTTGAATAATTTACTGGATAATATGAAAATACAATTAAAACCGGTATGTGGCGCTAAATCAACGTGTCTTTATTAAATCGATGTGTTCAGCTAAAATACCACCATCAATAACCTATACATACATACAGACACACACATATATATATATACATATATATATATATATATATATATATATATATATATATATATATATATATATATATATATATATATATATATATATATATATATATATATATATATATATATATATATATATATATATATATATATATATATATATATATATATATATATATATATATATACATATTATTTATGCTTAAAAAATGTCATCATAACTTTTGTCATTTGAAATTGATTTAGTGCGGGGAAATGTAAATAATTAATTCCGACGAGTGGGAATCGAACTCATAACTATATCAGTCAGATCTACGATAATTACAATATTATTATTATACAAGATAAAAAGTAAATAGATAAAGAGAAGTAGATACAAATATATAAGTAAAAGTGGCAACATATATGAACGTAAAGTCTAATAAATCATGATTTATATTATATAATTATTTTAATTGCAAGTGATTCTATTAATATTTATATTAATAAATAATGATTTATTAATATAAAACATGTGAAATCATTTTTTATTTCATAATTAGTATAGTTTCTATTAAAACACGGCGTTGAGTTCCGCCACTGAACAAATGTGTAGTGTCTCGAAATCGGGCGATAAGTACAGCGATGTGTAAAAGGTGTATATAATAGTTTCATACGAGTATGTATTGTTATTTATATATTATTAAGTAATAGAGTAGTAAGTTTAAATGTAAGTTACAAAATAAGCTATAAAATCTTGTCAATTGTATAAATAAACATAACAAATGTTTTTAAGGTTAAAATTTAAACTGACATTTAATAAAAGATATTAAAATAATTAACGATCAAAAACGAAAAAAATGAAGTTAAGAATAAAACATTAATTTATTTTATTTTTTCAATAGGAAAACGAGCGCCATGATTGGATGGGACGATGGGAAGTTATACGAGTCAATAGTTATGGGTTCGATTCTTAATCATAATTAAAAAAAAAATAATGATTACAAGCTAGATTGGTTCGGCGTTGAATTACGAAATCTGAAGACGTATTCGATACACAACAATTAACATAACTCTCTGTAAAACCTCGCATCAAAAAAAAAAAACAACGATGACAATAAAAAAAGAAACGCTAACGCGCCATCTTGTCTACCCACCGCCATCTTGCCCGCTCACTCCCCGCCTGTCAGATCGACATAAAACGGCGGGAAAATTGAAATTTTGATTCAGTCAATCACGGAACACCGTAAACAGTGCACGGGGGACGCGCTCGGTTTTTTTAATCTTTTTTACATAATATTTTTTTCAATAAATTGTGTAAAGATGAAGTATCTGATTGTACTCGCCATCCTATCTTTTGCCTTCGCGGCGGAAGAGGCAAAGGAAGAAATGAAAACGTTCAGCCGCTTAATCCCTGCTGATGTTTTAAGAGGTTTGTTATACACAATACTGTTGTAACTAACAACAATTTATTAATTATTTAATATTAATTATCTGTATGATGATAAAAAATATTACAAAATTCAATATTTTTTTTTTAAATATTGTGGTTTTTTGTTAAATTAATCATATAATATCAATTAATAATTCTAACACTTTAAATTATTTACTTAAATAACTCTTATATAGTTTTTGTATCGAAACAATATTTTATTTAACTTAAGATCAAATATATCTATAGAAGTAAATATTTAATATGAAATAAATATATAAACCTCGCTATACAAAAAAAAAATATTTTATAGGTTTTTCTAAATATTTAATAAATATTTGTAGATGTACCTATAAATAGCAGGACAAAACTTAGTGTCAAATTCCATTCACCGCTTTCCTCTTCAAGCAATAGCGTATACAAGCGTAAGCTATTTTGTAAGGAAATAATTAATGCTCATTTAAATTATGCAAATGTTGCGTGACCAAAGCGTTTTATTCGTACGAGTCGGTTTGTATAGTTGATTTACTTAATACTTGAGTATTCAAAGTAATTTTGTAATAGTGCTTTAATCATCTAATGGTGCCCATTTATATAATTAATGCTATTAACTAGCTCAAAATAGATATTTATTTAATTATAGTTTTGCTGTATGCCACAGACGTTTGTATGGTATATGTAGTAGTAACCTACTACTGCAGAGAATTTGTTTTATTCAGACACTCTGTTCTCCGTTTTCCTTTCAAATTGGAGACACTGCGGCGGTGTTATAATATTATGGCGGCTAAAAAAAAATAATTCGGTCCTCTGAGTGGGATCGAACATCCATCGCTTTTCAAAAAAAGTAAATTCTCATAGTTTCTGGATACTCCCTACAAACCAAATTTAAGGTTTCTACGTAGTTTCGTTTGTCTGTTATTCACTTGACAACGGAGGAGTTTTATATATAGAGAAGTAATAACAGTTCAATGTAACATTCATTTCGTGATTGTATAATTTATTATATAAGAAATTAAGATTTATTCAAATATCTTAGACATCAACGAGTTCGCGGCTTGTTAAATAACTAAGAAATCTAATTATTTTATTTGACGAAATTTATATTTTATTTGTGATTAAAGAAGTTAATTATATATTTTTATTGAAGCAAATGATTATATATCTATATATATATATATATATATATATATATATATATATATATATATATATATATATATATATATATATATATATATATATATATATATATATATATATATATATATATATATATATATATATATATATCAATATGTATATCAATAAAAAGATATAGCCTATTTTAGTTGATCAATAAAAGTTGCTCATCTATAAGAAGTTATTACAATAGCCTTGATATATATTATAATAATCTTACAAAACTACATATTTGTATATTCAATAATTCTATAACAAATACAAATCAACATATTTAACTTCCTAGTTTTATATTTTTTTTAATTACGGAATGAAATGTTTTTTCATATCATTTTTTTTCATTAAATTTGTCCTTAAAAGTTTAAATTATAAATTTCATTTGTCTTCTTTTCCCCGATCTGATAAGGCAAAGTGCGGCGTTGAGCTCCACCACTCAGCATTCATCGTCTCTGATTCTTTCGAAAACAGAACAAGCCACTGACTGAATGTCCTTAATATAGCTATAGCTAATCCTCTACTATATTCGGAACAAAACTTGAACCTGAAAATATAAGCTAAATACATTTTCTTAAATATCAAAAAAATAGCTTTTTCTTTGAACTTGACAATTAAAAATAATTATGATTAGGAATTTTCATAAGCAATTTTAATTATGTAACTGAAGCTTTTTATTTCATTCCAATTATATAATTACAAAATTCCGCAAAAGCGTTAAGCGTAAAGCCTATTATATTATCTATGGAAATAAAACTACGCTATTGAGTTGTTTTTATAGAAAAGTAAGTACAAAACAAATCGGCGACTAAATGTGCAATTTCGATTTCCAAATAGTAAAAAAAAAATTGACATATTTTTGTATTGCTTAAAAGGATATTTTGAATATTAATTTAAATTCCTTTGAAACAATATACGTGACGAATTGATACAGTTGTTAGTTTGGGGTTTTTCATTTTTTTTATATCAATTCTTTTTATCTGTATACTTTCTGTTATCTTGATCTGCTTAGCAGCTTATCAGTATTTATATTATTATTTTGCTGTAACAAAACTTTTTTCTGTAGTAACGATTAGACAACTGGCGGTATATACATACTCGTATATATATAGATTTGAAGTTGTTTAATTTCGTGCCAACAAACAGAGAGCTTGCTTTCACGTTCGTACTTTCACGTTTTACAAATAAACAACAGTGATTGTACTTTATTATATATATATATATATATATATATATATATATATATATATATATATATATATATATATATGTATATATATATATATATATATATATATATATATATATGTATATATATATATATGAATATATATATATATATATATATATATATATATATATATATATATATATATATATATATATATATATATATTCATATATATATATATATATATATATATATATATATATATATATACATTTTAAATAATGATTATTCAATATACACACATATTTGATATAATTTTTTAGCTCTTCTCAAGAGAGTAGATATAGATTATATAACTAGTGGTAAAACACTTTTTAGGATAATTTTTAGAAATGTAAAACTTATAGCGAATACAGAAGCATTTTGTAAACGTATAAAAACTTAACTTATAGCGGGAAATAAGATAAACGTTTATTTTATAAAAAAAAAATACATAAAATAGCTAATTTAAAGCGTTGTTGCAACAAATTGTAGGAAATGTGTAATCGAATACTTCCAAACAACATTAGGTTTTGTAATTTATAATGATCTACCAGATTTGGGTCACGATAAATCATTTTTTACACTAGCAACTATACCATTCCATTTAGGGCTAGTATTAACACGCGTCTTTACTCGCTTTTACTTCTTGAAATAACTTGTCAATTTAATCAATTAGTACTGATCGTTAAAAAGGATTTTTATGGGTACTTAAACAACATAAGGTAAAGTAATATATTATCTTTACCCCAATCTGCGTTTTATGGTGTCAGGTTTCTGTCTGGTTCCTTTTTAAATTTTCTGAAGTAAATCATTTGGACATCCGCAAGTTAAACAACAGATTGTGTATTAAGGGCTTTTAAAACAATGTGGATTCAATAATTAGCAGCCTCTTTAGCTAATTTATTAGTTTTTTGTCTAAAATTTATCGTAAGGGAATAATTATAGCATGTTGTTATTGAAAATACATACATATAATACATAACTTCTTGATATTTGATAATATTATTTATTACCAAATTTTCTTTTGTCATATTAACATATAATGCCTAATATTTAAGTTATACCATATATATTTTTATTGATTTTTTAATTCATTATTTGCTCATTTGTTTTTTGATCATATAATGAATCTTCATGCATTCTATGTAGCAGTTAGCACAATTTATTCTTCGGGAATCGAACCCAATATCACTGCTGGCAATCTGGAATTTAGATACATGCAAAAATTGAGTTTCCTCCTATTCCTGCAAATTATATATATTAAATAACTAATTCATATAGAAAAGTAACTTCTAGAACCTATCAAGGTAACCAATCACACTCGATTACATTACATGACTCAATACCTTTTACAGTAAAGGCCACCAGGAAACTAAAAATAAAATATCTGTAACAAATTATAACCGAGTCATTCGTAAAATATATTAAAAAAAAAAGAATTCTAAAGAAAATTTGTTATACAAAAAAGTATCTACTATTATGGTTTACAATGCAATTTTTTTGTGCAATCAATTGGTTTATAGGAATAACACAAACATATCCTGTTCAATGCAATAGCTTTATATAGAAAGTAGAAAGCAGAGTGACTTTCTTTCAATTAAACTAAAGTGTGAGATAAAAACAGTCACTAAATGAGTGATCTGTCTCTCCTTAAACAAAAATTGAGCATTATTATCAGTTAAGTCACTTAATCAATGCTGACGAGTAAATTTAATACGACGAATGTGCTGAAATTAATGTTATTTATCTTTTAGTTTTTGTTAAGGTTTTGTAAAGAAGGATGTGGATTTAAATGTCAAGTAACTGTCATTTTGTAGAGATAGTGAAAGTAAGCTGGCCTTTAAGTAAATATCCATTGAAGGTTATAAGTTCTTGATAATGACAAATGTTTATTTGTGAGACATTGTATATGGTCATACTCTATGAAACGATTAATAAGCTAAGTTTAATATATATATATATATATATATATATATATATATATATATATTATATATATATATATATATATATATATATATATATATATATATATATATATATATATATATTTATACTATATTTATACTTGCCATTGCTCTTTCGCTTCGCTCGTACCATGGAAACTCTTTAAAGTACATTAATATTTTTTTACGCTATTAATATTTACAATAGCTCCAAAGATATATATATATATATATCTATATATATATATATATATATATATATATATATATATATATATATATTATATATAGAGATATATGATAGTCCAATTATATATTCGAATATCCAGTTCATAATCACTAGAAATTCATTAAAAATAATTTATACATATATATTTTTAGTAAAATCGTCCAATTAAAGGTCAATGTTGCAATATAGCTCATAATGTTTCATTTTAAAACAGATTAAATATGGAAAAGCTATATGTATATATATACACATACGAGTATCTAGAACGTGAATTAACGTTTGTGTTTTCCATATAATTGCTATTTTTATCAAATTTTGGATATATATATATATATATATATATATATATATATATATATATATATATATATATATATTATATATAGATATATATATATATATATATATATATATATATATCATTCTATTAATATTTCTGAGACTAATACGGTTTTCAATTATGGTCATTTTCAAACAATTAATTATTTTTTCGTACTCTGACTAAACATAGCGTCTCTCTAACTCATCTGTCAAATCGTGACAGAAACTTGAGAACTCAGTGTCAGTCAGTCAGGCATTATTCGCCAGGTTACAAAAACCAAGACATTGGTGCAATAAAAGATGTTCAATGCAATTGAAAGTGAAATCGAACCGGAATCGTGATTTCCTTTCATTGAAAAAGATAAATGGTTATAAATTAGTTGCGCGTTTGTTACGGGTTTGATTTATCCACGACATGACGTTTTTTTTATAAGTACTGTATATACTACTGTATAGAAATATCTCAAGGAACTTTTGCAACGAATTGAAGCTTTATTTAAGTGTTAAATGGGTATAAGCTATATTAAATCAAGTAAATCGTTTCAAACAAGCCCACTGTATCTGCGGTCAGAGTTACCTCGGCCATTTATTACGGGTCATATATAACAAACACCTCTTACCCATTTCCATTTGACCACAGGTTTGACGTCAAACTTTGTCAAAATGGTCAAATTTTGTCCCTATGGTCAAATTTATAGATAGTATGTATAATATAATTTTTTATAGTTACATGTTTTAATTAATTCTACTTACTTTTTTGTTCTTAACGTTCAATTCTTGTTACAGAATATAGTTTACATAGTTTTTGCATTGCGTGTTAAAGTGAATTTCTCACCAATAAGGTATAGCGGCGACCAGTTCGACCGGCGCGGTGAGCTGTCATTTTTTTATAACACTCCAATTTACGTAATGGAGCCAATGATCGTTTATTTAACGTTCACTTCAATTTTAAATATATATATATATATATATATATATATATATATATATATATATATATATATATATATATATATATATATATATATATATATATATATATATATATATATATATATATATATATATATATATATGTGTATCGAAAATATGTTTTCATATATAAAATTGCCTAATTATAGATCGAATTCACAAATACCGTCAGAGGCAGGCACTTGTCTGCCTTTCACTTGTAACGTGTAATTGTGATTTATGAAATGTCAATTGAAAGTAATTTGACATTTTAGAAATGATGGTTTTTGCGTAAGAAATTGTTATTTCAATAGTGACAAATTAGTATGTACCATTGCTATATCTATATATTAATGGAACGGAGTATCTAACGCAGGGTCTCTATGACTATAAAGTTTCTTAGAGAATAATCGTTTGCGCTCGCAATAAATGCCCACAGAAGTCGGTCGTGGTGGAAATGTAAGAAATTTAAACGACTTTTGGTAAGAAAGTTGAAGTGTTGTGTACTGTTCACTATATTACACTACACTAAGTAATAAAAATATATTTAGAAAAACATAAAAAATTGATGCAGTGGTAACCGAACTTACTACACGAATAACACCCAAAAAACGGACCCATGACGGGAGGGTGTCCTTATCACTAAACTCCCACTGCCTATTGTGATATACGGAGAAAACCTAGAGCTGGGCAAAAATAAATATTTCAAGCTCTAAGGCGCGATCTTACTATTTAACACTGGCTAAAGGATTAAATACAAGTGAAAGTAGCTTAGAAGTGTCTAGATGTGTGTCAGTATGTAGGCCAGTTGCGCTTAACGATGCTCGATGAATCACGGTGGCATAAACGCTTGGGTAACATTTTATACGCTAAGGATATTTTTTATTGGAAACTTAAGTTGATTTGGCAATCGATATATTTTTTCTTAATTTTTTTTTCTGACTGTTACGTGATTGTTGTGGGTTCGATTATTGGTTAGGGATCATTATTTATTTAATTTCCTCGCTCTGGTGATAAGATAAAATGCGGCGTTAAATTACACCACTCAAAATTAAGCGGCAAGCGAGAACAGAGTGTCTTAACACTAGGTTCTAGGAAATTAATAACTGCTTTAAGAGTTTTCTAAAAAAACACCTTGTTCGGGATTTTTTTTATGAATGCTAAATGCACCTTTCTGATACAACAGTTGTGGGTTGTGGGTTCCAATAGGGGTTATTAAATACATATCTTAATTACCTTACTTTGGCACAAAAACAAAATGTAGCGCTTAGTTCCGCCATTCAAAACATATTATCTCGATTCGGATGGAAAGAGAATAATGGAGATACTTCTCTCTGCCTATCCTGCTATAAGCGGGATACAAATTTAAAATGAAAAAAAAAAATATATATTTATATTTATGTCTACCATAAAATTAGCATAAGATTGGCTCCATAACTAAAAATGACATCAGGACTATAAAATGCTTATATAATATTAGTATTGGACTTCAATTGTATGAATCAACTTAATGGGCGTGTTAAGTAACCTTGATTCTAAGAAATCCTTTCACTAGATGACAAGTTTATTTTATATATATATATATATATATATATATATATATATATATATATATATATATATATATATATATATATATATATATATATATATATATATATATATATATATATATGTAGATAACTAGATATATAAAATATATGTAATCTTTATAATCACGTTATAAAGTATGATTATCTAAATAAGTAATTATAGTAGGTGTATATATTAATCATTGTTATGGGCATCATTATTTGTGCTCCAATTCTTTGGTACTGTAAGCGTAACGCTATACGTGATTATAATCACTAAATATTGTACGTAATAAAAAATTTCATTTTTTTAATTTTTTATGTTACAAAACCTGTTTAGTTGTACATATTATTATTTTTATCATTTTTAATAAACGGAGAGTAGAGAAGTTAAATTAAATATATTCAGAATTTTCATACTATTAATACATCTATAACCATTGATTTAGCGATCAATTTCACAATTTTTTTACAACCAATTTTAAACTACTTTAAAGCGTTTTTCATAATATAATTATTCCATAATAGAGACAGTATTATAAAAGGGCTCTCCATAATAGCTCTAGCTTTCACATATGTATAGAAATGTCACAGTCTAGTTCATTTAAACCGATAGTGAAAACCGTTATATACACATTGTCCTAAAGCTAACAGACCGTAAAGGAGTTCTTATTGTGTTTCATTTTCACTAATTTCACTTGCATAATGTATCCCGCATATAGCGGGATTGATAAAGAATTTTTTTTTCACCGTCAATTTTTTTTATTTCTTTCCACACCAAAAAAAAAAAAAAATTTTTTTTTGAGTATTTTTGATTGAATACTGCACTAACTAAAGTGGTTTTGTTCACTTCTAAAGCATATTCGATAAAATCTAAATATTTAACGAGTACAATAAGCCCTTTCGCATACAAAATTTTAATAATTTTAAGCTTTATTTGAACGGTATAAGGTATATTTTAACGTTTTACCTTTTAAAGGTCTCACTGTCCATGCTCTACTATTCAGTCTAGACTCTACCACACCTTTATGTATCTGGACCAATCTGGTGTTAACATGTAATTTAAATGTCACAAACATATACATATAATGCGTATAGTATAGTTGGCAGGTCCTTTCTAAATTACTCTGGTTGTGGATTAAGTTTTTAACAAATATATATATATATATATATATATATATATATATATATATATATATATATATATATATATATATATATATATATATATATGTACTTATACATCTAATTATAAAAATGACAAATAAACTTATCATATTTTTTCCTTTTTAGATTTCCCTGGCCTCTGCTTCGCGTCAACCCGCTGCGCTACAGTAGAAGTTGGTAACACCTGGGACCTTGCCCCATTCTGTGGCCGCAGCACCTGCGCCCTCAGCCAGGATGAGCCTAAGAGGCTCCTCGAGCTGGTGGAGGACTGTGGACCACTGCCTGTGCCCAATCCTAAATGCAAACTTGACACTGGTATAAATCTTATTCCAATTCTAATATTTTGAGTTATATAAAGAAAAAAAAACAATTATTCATCTCAAAAATGTATTCATCACAAATGTTAAAAGGTTTGAATATAATATATGACTACTATTTCTTTTACAGAAAAAACAAACAAGACTGCTCCTTTCCCTGGATGCTGCCCTATCTTTACCTGTGAAGATGGAGCTGTCTTAGAATACCCAAAACTCCCAGTAGCCCCCGAAGAGGAAACAAAAGAGGAAGCTAAGGCTTAAATCCCCAAAAAATAATTGAAAACCGACAAAAATTCTAAACCAAAAAAAAAACATTTTTTGGACAATTTCAATATATTGGTATATATTAATGTGACAATTATAATAGTATTGATAGGACATTTAAATTATTAATTAAGTCGGTTAAAAACTTTTTAGATACAAACTCAACGGTACTTTCTAAGTATTTGTTATCAATTATCTATTGTTTGCATTCATTTCCGTTTAACACAAAGCCCGTCACAGAATAGGCCTTTGTCTATTTTATAGTGTCTATTGTTGGTCGCCCTTTTTTATACTTTTTTTTAGAAGTTAATCGGCCTTTTTACTTGATAACTGACTATTGTAAGCAAAGTTTGTGATATTCATATGAAAATAATAGAAAAGTTATTCAATAAAAAATACAAAATTTCTATGTTAGCATTTTTATTTTGACGTAAGTCAATAATAACCTGTACTCCAATCCAAATAAGCTTTATTATTATAAATTTATGAACTATGCATATGTAGTCTTGAACTTTCATAAGTCACATTAGGTTGGGGGTTTGAATATTAAATGGCAAACGTTCAAGATATTTGAGATATTTTATTTATTTCTACTTTATTTTACGTTTAATAGCGATAGAGTCGCTTCAATAGATAAGGTAGTCGATGATACCTACTAAATATAGCGTGGGGAAGCTACCTCACAATTTAAAATAATTGTAAAAAGCTTTGGGAATGAAATGCTCGCTCCAGTCAATCTATTTCTAAAGTATTACTGTCAACAATGAATAATTGTAGATCTTCAAATGACCATATCGAAAAAATAGATGAAGTATAATGTGCCGCTGAGTTTCTTGCGCTGGTTTACTAGCTAACTAGCTAGTTAGCTATTAGCTAAGGTAACTTTAGTGAACGATTAAATTAGTTATTTTTTTAATAAAATTTAATTTAATTTTTTAATACCAATAGTTATGTAGGAAAAATAAAAAAAAAAGCTTTATAGAACTCAATAATTTATTCGGGAATAATGAATCTCACAAGTATAATAATAGATACAGTAATTCTCAACATTTTAAATACGTATAAAGATACAGCTAAATGTATGTATTGTATATACGAACAGAAAATAATCGATATATGTATGTATGTATGTATGTATGTATGTATGTATGTATGCATGTATGTATGTATGTATGTATGTATGTATGTATGTACGTAACGACAAAAATTCTATAGTGCTACCTCCAAGCCAATTACTTTAACAATTCATAAATACAATTTTAACATCACTATTTACTAAACACTTACTTATATTAGTTACATGATATTATATAATATTATTTTTTTTTCTCCATTTTAAATATTAACTACTATAAATCAACTATATATATATGTTAAATCACAATTCCCCTAATAATATTTTATATTTGTGATTTGCATCAAAACTGTTACAATTGAGCTGTCAAGCGTTCAAAATGGCCGACTGGAAAGCCCGCGAATACATTTATTGTTTATATATTTTTTTACAGTTAAATGGTTTAAAATGATAAAAAGTTTTATTACAATTTTATTATTTTTGTGAAAAATATCAATCTTTTACAAATATTACACCATGAAAATATATTTGAATGCGTCAATGGAATTAGTTATGCAGATTATTTAAAAATTTAACGTTAACTGTTTAAATGGTAGAGTACAGAGATGTTTTTTTTTTAAATTTTAACTGTCACAAATTGACTATACAGCTGTATAATTTTATTCCATTGACACAAGCATATTATGGAAATTAAAAAAGAAATGATATGTCTCTATATTGTACCTACATTACAATAACTAGAAATGTATGGAGACAATAAATAAAAAAAATGACGTTAGTATCAAAATAATAGTAAGAGGTAGAAACCGGAAGAATATTTTGAATTGAAAAAACGCTGTAAGTAAAAAAATAGCAGGTAATTCGCTTGAAATTCATTGCGTGACGAATAGAATATTACTATTTTATATACATTTATAGAATAATTCCTCTCATATTGACCTTTTTTTTATATACTTATCATATACGTTACTTTTTTTTTTTAATTTTCTACTACCGAAGATATGCTCCAAATAATGAAGTGACTCACCATGACACAGAAAGAACTACTTAATCTGAATTATGCCTAATATTAGTAACAAGGCTATTCCACTTCAACAAATCAAGTAGTCCAAGCTGCATTTACGCTTATATTTAGTAAGCATTGCGCACACAGATAAGAAAACGTCATCAAAATGCATAGCAAAAATAATGAAAGAAGCACATCTCAACCGTCAAGTCCTCATTACACAACACTCCTCGCATTCAAAAACTCGAGAGTAAAAAATATAGCATTTTAGTTCTATGAGGATAAGAAATAGATTACAGGACATTATGGATCAGAGCCTCACCTAAATTAACTATGTCATGCTAACACTGTATTGAATATCGACACTGGTACAATTACATTATTGGTATATACTTTGCTACCTTCCTCTAGTATCGGTATCAACAACTCAGCTACACCTATCTTAACAATCTACTTTAAATTTTGTTGGCAATTTTCTAAAATCGGGTTCAGAAGCTCGGTCAGGGGGATATTATTGGGTACTGCGTCCATTTTGCATCTAGGGTACATATAACCTGTCTAATGTCTAAAACAACAATCTACTTAGCCCTGGGGTACACGTGAACACTATATATATTTATATTGTTTTTTTCATCATCGTGTAGCCCAAAACTAGTGTATAAAACTACATTCTTCTATAAAACCGTTACAAATGTATACAATATTGTATTGTATTGATCAACACCGAAACTAAGAAATCCACATCACTGAAAAGCTTCGTAACATTTTAACAAGCGTAAATATATTATTAATAAACAATATCTAATAAAAACTAACATTTATATATTATATGTATAGAAATTAAAGGATTATATCAACTGTTATTTAATTTTTTCCGCATATAGCAGAGAACACCTAGTGCTAAGACACACCACTCTCCATTTTTACTTATATATATATATATATATATAATATATATATATATATATATATATATATATATATATATATATATATATATATATATATATATTTTGCTCAACCAGATCGGGGTAGCGAAAATATTTTTAAGCACACATACTACCCCGAGTGGGTACCGAACCCACAACAACCGGGTGTACAGTGAGATCAACTAAATTTGCAACATGTTTTAATTATTAAATATTAATAAATTACATTTAATTTAGAATATACCTTCTAATTCGATCTAGGTATGTATGTATATATATTTTCAATAAAATTATAACTTTGACACTTGCGTTTGACAGTTGGCAGTTGTCTTTGTTTCTTTTTTTAATTTTTTAAAAAAAAAACTTTTACGCAAATATTGAAACGTTCCAACTAAAAAGAAAACATTCTAATAACGATCTACTCATTTTGTGCGACTTTATGCGACTTTTTCTCAATAAATTCTACAATTTAACAATTAATTACTATATATATATGTATTACTAAACGCTTATTAAAGATCTCAACATTGAATTTTTCAACACGTACAACGTCAATGATTATAGTATAGTAAAGTAGAATAGAATAAGACAATTTCGTTTTTACCTTAAAAAAAGTAAGTTAAAAATTAAAAAAAAAAATTAAAATAAACAAAGTAGCACCAAATATATCTACACTACATCAACATTTTGAATGCCATTTTTCTACTATAGTATACAAAATATTGATTAAAAATGCAATTAAGTAATAATTTTCCTTTTTGTTTTATAAATTTAAAATTTTCACGCGCTTATTCAAATAATATATACAAAAAGTAATTAGTAAGTATATTATGGAAACTTTGGAAAACATTGACCTGTCCAATTTTACACTATATAACGAACATGATAAAATCGTCTTATCTCTTTCTAACAAATATAACAATGAAAGTTAGAGAAGGATAGACTTTTTGAAGGTCACAGAAGAAAAAAGAAGATGAATTATTACAAATAGCGCCTTAGACCACGATAGATATCGATATCACGACTAAATAATTAAAAATATTGGCTAAAATAAAAAAAAGTTTTATGGGGAAAACAAGAATAATTCTTTAAAAAGAACCTTTTCTATAAATTTATTTTTTTTTTTTAATTTAATTAAGAAATAATTATTAAGTTTTATTCAAAAATTATATCATATCTTTAATGTCATGATACCGACGAAGAGATTCAGTTTGTCGTTTTTTTTTAAACTTTTTTTTAACCGCTCAGTCTTATGACAATTTTGATTTTATTATCAAGGCCTTAACTATAGACATGGTAGGTCTTCTTAAAAAAAATCATATTTTGAAAATATTCTTAATTTTTAGGTAGCAGACTGACTACCCGGCAAGGGTAAGCTGATCTTATAAAAAAACTCTTGAAGCTCTTCTATCCATCCAATGTAAGAAACAGTATGTAAATAAAAATATTTTAAATGAAATCTTTCCCTTAAGATTTTTGCATTTCGAATGCAGGTACAGTTTTAATTATCTTTTCTATACAAAATTGGTTAAACAAAATTAATAGCATTTTTGATATCAATACAAAACATTACTATATGAAATATATAAGAACTGCCATATCTATAATTTCTTCCCATACATACATATTATATAAATCAAACAGACAAGTATTTAGCTATAACGCATCCCATTTATGGGCAAGGCCTCTTGGGTCTGACACCCACCACGCGTAAAACCAAAAGAAATTATCACCCAATAGCCTTTAAAAGATGATATTTCATCTTCCTCCCTAATTATACAACAATTAAAGTAATTATAGCGTTTATATAAAACTAATATGTATGGGTCGAAAAGGCCCCAAGTAACAGTTTATTCGGGCTTCAGGCGGTGCCATTGTACGATGGTCTGTCGTGGTTTGGTTATCATGTCCTGCCAGTGCTTTGTTTCTGTTGCTCCAGAACCGTTTTTACCTGAAAGAAAGTTATTTGAGGTGAATAAAAGTTTTCCTTTTTTTTTAAATACTATTTAAGGATTGTCCGCAATGTACTTCATTGAATAAATAAGCACCTGTTTTTATTTTCTCGATTTATCCTGCACAAGCATATAGCAGGGAAGGTAGAGAAAACCAATTGTCAAATTGAATCACGCCTTTCTCTTCTATTCGAGTCACTGCTTGTGGAGTATTGACACTACACGCCACATTTTGTTTTACCTGATCAAGCCAGTGAAAATAACCTATTCCCCCAAGTGGAGATCAAACACGCAGCCAGCTCGCTTATAGTAAGATGTTTACCCAATTCGCCACTATGGCTTGAATGGTCTAAGTACAAATTCATATTTAAAATATTTCTTGTATAACTAATATTTTATGCGTCATCTCGCTGCTTACTGCTTTCACCCACTTTCCCAGGTTGGCTGGAAGAAATCTCTTCTAGAGATAAGTCCACCGCTTGGAACTATATTTTGTTATATTTGTAATTGCAAAATATTTTGATTGCAATAATGAATACTATATATTTATAAAATATTTGATTTCTCTTATGTTCTATTAGGGTAATTTTAAATGGATCTCTAAAAGTTATTATTTTTCAACTAATTCAAAGGCCCGAGTGTAATTAAGACATATAATATTTGTACCAATAACAATTCGTGCTAGAGTATATAAAGTATATTCTGAAAATTCTAAACCAATTCCCAACTTACCAGCCAAGAGTATTCTCCCAATCAGCTCATTACGTCCAATATTATCGAAGTCCATGACTTGGACGTCCAGAGAACATTCCCTGATTTTCTCCCAAGGTACGTTGAAGGAGAAGGAGTCGTTGAAAACTGGGTTCAGGGTGCATTTGAAGACAGCCGTTTTGCGTTTCTCTATACGTTTGTCGCCGAACTGCAGCCAGACCTTCACGTAGGGATCTGGAATTTTACACAGCATAATGTGATTATATAAAAATTTAACACCTTTTTTAGCTTCTGTATGAAGAGGTTAATGACAGTGGACGAGGCGAAAGAGGTATGCAGGGACTGCAGCGATTGGCGTAATAACTATATATTATGAAATAAGTAATATATTATGAAAATAATACCATTTTATTATTTTCCGTCCACATAAAAATGCATTGTAACCTTTTTATAACTAGCTCGAAAAGAAAATTGACAAAATAGTGCTGACTCCATTCTCCTACTCTTTGGCATTATTTGATGAAAAAGTTGACATGGATGATGTGTGTTTCGAGGTCAACGAGGCTGGACTCATCTTTATATTATATATATATATATATATATATATATATATATGGCATTATTCTTTATTTTATTCTCTTTCTTACGTGTAAGAGTATGTGTGTATTTTTTAGAGAAGCACCAAATGTGCAACTTTTTGAAGACAATATTTCTTATAATTTTTGTAAGCGTTATTCTCTACTAAGAATTGAACATTTCATAATACCAAACAATTCCATTCTTCATGCAATTCTAATTCGTAACTTGTTTTATTAGTTAAGAAAATGCAAATTTATCACTAATACTTTATAACTCCCCTAACAGTCATTAATATGATAAACGTCAGACAAACGATCGAGTTCCAAATGAAATGCTTAATTGGTCGGCATCAGATGGCCTTGATTCATGGGAGTTAGGCATAACTTTTTTACGCTAAAAAGACATTTAAAAAAAACGAATGGAAACGGCAATTATTCTGGATTTGAATTTAAAGTAACTGTTCATACAGCATCAATAAAACACATACTCGGAATATTTGACCATTGATTCTTGACTAGTGATATTTCACTGTGTTGCTGAACAGTAGGTTTATTTTTTCTAAGGTCATTTTGAGGTCATAGGAGATATATTATTAACTACTTATCTAATTGCCTTGTGATACAAAACCTGTTAAAACTGTAGTTGAAGTTGTTGCTATTATAATATCATAGGCGTTTTTATTTCGAATATATAATATAGTTTTATGATTTGAATATAAAAAAAATTTGTTTACCCCTACTAGTTTTTACCCCTACGGCCCGTACTTTGCTATTCCAGACCGAGAAAATATTTCCCAAAAGAGAATATTCCCCAAAAAGCAGCCCTTCTTTATTCAAGGTCAAAAGTAAAAGAAGCTTAAAAGAAACCTAAACAGGAGCTTGAATGATGATGAAATCTATTCAGACGGTAAATATGATGATAACACATCATATAACATCAATTTTAAAATATTATTTTATAATTCAAATAAGCAGGCATCGCAGGCACCCAAGTATAAGCACGTTTCCAAAATTGGAACCCATAACCCCATGGGTTTCAATTTTGGAAATAGTAACAAATTATTTTCATTTCCTTGCTATATATATATATACAAAGAACGCGGCGTTGAGTGTTGTCGATCAATACGCAATGTATCTAACATAGGGCTGAATGTAGGGAACCGAATATTTCAACACTAACCCCCTCAGCCTACCTTGCTATATGAGAGATATAGTGTTAACCAGAAAATGTTACATAAAATACAAAAGTAAAAGCTTTTTACAGTAAATTTTCATTTACTGTGTTATAATGAAAATTCTTTATATTATAACTTTTGTTATTTATTGTATAGTAAATCAAAAAAAATGGTAGCTTTATAAGATTTAGTTGTTTATATATATATATATATATATATATATATATATATATATATATATATATATATATATATATATATATATATATATGTATGTATATGTATATATATGTGTGACTAATAGACAACGCACAGCCGAAATTACTCAGTTTAGAAACCTGGATATGTAGGATTCTTGCGTGTGTAGTGCTGAGAAGATGATTTCCCGAAACCAACGGGAACGGAAACAAACGGTATTTGATAATTTATAATATATGCAAATGAAATTGCGGACTACAGCTCGTATTGATTAACAAGCTTTTCAGTTTATTACATGTAGGCTTCTTGGCGCAATGGAACAAGATCTTAGTGTGAAGAATGAAATATTTTCATTTCTTTGATCTGGTACGAGAAAGCACGGCTTTGGGTTCCGCCACACATAATGTGTTAGTATTGGGTCTACCTGCTTGAATTCTCAATTGGGTCTACAATGCTTTTGTAGGATTCAGTTTGAAGATAAAAAAAATTCTATTAAGCTAATGACTTATATGCCTTTTTAGAGTTCCGTGTCCCAAAAGGAAAATACGAAACTTTTATAAGATCACTTTTTGTTCGTCTATCTGTATCTCTATCTAATCGTCACTTAACATTATTTTCTCAAAATTTCCTAAAAGTAACAAGTTGAATTAATGTCAATAGTGGTCTAATGGGTCGTAGAAAAAATCCAACTTCTAAGTTACGTTGACTTTGACAAAAAAGATATATACGTATATGCTTAGTTTTTGCCGTATTTGTATGAAATTTGTGGAGTAATCAAAGCCTACAGAGTAATTAATGACTTAGAGCTATGCAATTTGGCATTTAGTTATAACTTATAGTATAAAAAAATGGAAAAATCTGAAACCTGAAACAGTATATGAATCTCACGAAAAAAGCCCTCACAAACTTATTTCATACAAAATTTGTAAAATTTTATGATTTGCATTTCTCGTTGACCTACAATCATGAACTTGGTACAGATTCCGAGTACTGTTCACACTTTATCGATAGTTTGTCCATTTATTATTAGCATCTGCTCTACTTTTTTAAAGTATTTTGGTCTTTAAAAATAAAGTATGTTAGATGGATAAAATGTAAATGCTTGTTTTAGAGACATTCTTTGTTATGATTATGGCCATTTTTCATATAAATTTTGGGTAGAGTTCAACTTTATAAAAGTAAAAATTATGATTTCTCTGTTCTAACTCTCGTTTCAGCTTCTACCGCGTACAAATTAACTCTAAGCCTATTCCAGTTAATCAGTTAAAGCTAGTTATTATTAGTTATTTTTAAAGATAATTGTTTCTTATAGAACAATTGGTACGTGCTAAAAGATAATTGTTTATAGATTTGCAATCGCAAACCAAGATGAAGGACCTCAAACCCGACTTATGTGTAATTCAACTTAATATGGTTATATTGAAACCATAAAATGTCGGCTGCCAAAATTTTATGTAAAGAAAAATGTAATCTTAAATATAACCCTATATGTATGTATGTCTGTGTGTATGTATGTCTGTGTGTATGTATGTCTGTGTGTATGTATGTATGCATGTGTTTGTACAACGTACCTGATTTCCCATTGATATCCTTTGCCTTCAAGTTTCTAGCTTTCAATAGAGTGAGTGTCAGGACACTATTGCTCGGGTGATAGCAGAGTGATGTGAGCAGCTCTCCGCATTTGTCCTTAGCTGGTGGCTTCAGTGCCTTCCAGAATGAGGGCTTCTCGCTTAAATCGACCTGGAAAGTTAGATATGTAGTTAAGATTTTACTTTTCCATAGTAATATATTTCCATCTCGTGCAAGTGTCGATTGTGGTATGATAGCCATAAGCTTAATTTGAGCTTAAACAAGAAGCTTTTAAAAATAGTGTCACTAAATAAATTCTTGAATAATTATAAATATATTACCAACATATTAAGTCAATGAATCTGTTATTAAGTAAATCGATAATAAATTTCTTGGAACACTGCGGTTAAATCTATATAATTTAGTTATAATATTTAATTATTTGTTTTAAATATTAATAAAAGAATTCATAATAAATTTATGAGTTAATAAAAGAAATATATAAAAAAGATGTTTTTAAATAAAATGACAAATGAATGAATGTAAATTCAGAATACGAAACCAAAAGAAAGTTAATCATATAAAATATAAATAAATATATATATAGAAAGCTGAGCCCGCAATTTTATCTACATGGAGAAGAAAATTTGAAGTTACGGCCTATTCGTCAATAAAATAGTTAATTTGTAGCAATTTCGAAGTAAAAATACTTTAATAGATAAAACTTTATTATTTACGAACTGACTGAAATATAATATATATAAAAATAAAATTGCATTTGAATCGGTTAAGTTGTTGCCGAGATTAATGTACACAAACATACAGACAAAAATTTCAAATATAATTGTTTAGTGTTCTATTACATTCATTAATGCCCCAATAAATATTTTTTAATATATCTTATATACAGACAGTCAACAAATCAGTGACATTTTATTATATATATGTATAGATACAATTCAATTATACAATATCTTGTCAATTTTTTAAGGGTTTTTATTCACATATACCTGGCATAAAGGCAAGAAGACTTCACCAATGGAGTCATCTCGTGAGAAGCGATCGTAGTCGAATACGTGTAAATGTAGTACCTGGAATTAGATAAAAAGATAAGAATAATATTTACAATTTGTTATTCATAATCTGTAAGAGGCACACAAAATCTTGATTTTTTTTTTACATTAGTAATCTCTTGGCTTAGTCGACCTCCTACGAGGCATTAATTTCAGGCTACAGCCGAAATTACTGCCTCGTACGAGGTCGACTATAGGGATGGGATCTTGTGATGTCGCTCCAGTTTTCACTGTCATTAATCAAAGAGAAATTTTGTATCTGTCGGTGAAACCTTACAACCCAATCTGTCTAACGAAACTAGTGCATCGAAGATACGTTTGTAAATTGAATCTTGATCCGTGTGCCTTTTGATTAATACTATCATAATTTTTTTGGCTTCACGCTGTATCACGCATGTAGCAGGATTGGTAGAGAGAACCAAGTGTTAAAACACTTTGCTACCCAGATTCTGATCAATTTCGAGAAATTACGTGTTGAAGGCTTACCAGGGCGCAGGATTGAAAATATTTCATAATATTTTAGTAGTAAAAAAGATATTTTCAAATTTTAATTTTAAAGGTTTTGTTTGCTTTTTATATATGGGTATATAAAAATTCGCGGCTTCGCCGGTTATTAAGCCTGAGTATACTCGTATTTACTCTAATATATTATACAAACATTATTTGTTTAAACTTTCCTCTCGAGATCTATTATTGAAAATTATATACATTTATATATAATTAGATTTATTCTAAAAAAAATAAGTCTAAGTTACTCCTTATTACATCAACTACCAGCGAAAGTCATCGTCAAAATTAGTCCATCCATTTCAGAGATTAACCAGAACAAACAAACAGACAGACAAAAAATATTATTCTGGTATATGTACCGTATATACAAGTAGTAAAAAGCTATTATTTTAATATTACAAACAGACACTTCAGTTTTATTTATTAGTATAGATAGCATATAATCATTAAACAACATTTCAAGTAAAACACTCACGTACAAATGCTAGTAAAATTTTATTACATTATCTAAATCGTTTTAGAAACGATAATGCTTGAACTTGCTTCTTACAAGACCTTGTTACTGATAGATAAAACAAATATACATATATATTTATTTCAGTGCCGGCTCAGAAAATGTAAGGGTACACATGGATTTAGAGTACATTTGAACTAGAAAAATATAACTATTATATTACAACAGTTTTCGTTGGTGTTGTCTTTTTATACGGTCCACGTGAAGTTGGGGATGTACCCTAAGGATGTACCCCGTGTACCCTAGTGCTAAAGACGATATTGTGTTTTGTACTCTATATTCAATCACATAATATATTAAAGGAAAAGAACGTTTTATTATACTTTAAAAGTGACATTATGTCATTCCGTTTTTCACTTTACGGCATATGCAAAGAGTTAAGAGTTTACATATTTTTAGCCTTTACAATATTTGAATAAATCAATATCCAAATGTAATTATTTCTAAATAAAACTGTCAGAAACATCAGATAATATATAAATAGATGTATTCCATATTATTCAAACTAAAACTAAAAAACTTACCCGACTCTGTAGTTTTTGTATGGGAAAACCTTCGAAATAGAAAGTTTCGTTCCACCTTGGATTCAAAGTACGACGTTTGATTTTAGTTTCGAGACGATGCTTCTTATCTGGTAGCAAAGTTACCCTTACGTAAGGGTCGGAAGTGCCGCTTAAATCCTTTGCTGGTAGTTCCTTGCCCTGGTGGTAACAATATTGTTAATAGAAATTGGGGTACATATGGGGGTAAACGTGAAAATTACAGAAAAAAGCTATGATAAGCAAATATCTTAAGGTTTAGGTTTAAATCTTTAGGTTTTATCTGTATATTAATTAAAATTAAATTCCATTTGTTGAAATTTAAATTAACCTAACAATAAAACTCATATTTTTGAAATCCAATTTTAGGCTTTTGAATTTCAAATCCCTTGTTTTTTGTACTTTCTATTCAATATTTATATAAAATTGTTTTATAAAACAATCAATTTGGAATAAAAAACCTACATCATCACTCGGAAATTATTTCACTGGAAAATTACGTAATTGCTTTTGATTACACAAAACGACAAATTTATTTGGTTTCAATTGAAACAAATTAATTTTAATGTGATTTCATTTAATTATATTTTGAATTGGAATTCTAAAAGATGGATGTGAATGGTCTAAGCCTGAATGCAAGTAAGACAAAGGTTCTGGTATATACATGAGACGAAGAAAGAACGGAATATAAGATTTTTGTGAATGGAAACTTAATAGAAAGTTAATGAAGTAGTATACTAGGAAAGTATATTAAGCAAAGATGGAAGACACGGCACGGTAACAGAAGGCAGGTTATATGGCAGTGTAACGTGGGTATTGCAGAAGAATAATGAAAGAAAGATGAATCCTGTGGAGATGTGATCTCTTTGAAGGATATGCGGAGTCAGATTAACTGACCGAATCCGCAACGAAGAGAAACACTGGTAGGTACCAGCGAGAATGATCAATAAGATAAGAAAAAGAAATGATAGGATAAAAAAACATGCTCAGGTGGTTTTGGGCTCGTTGAGAGAATGTGTAATGAAAGAAAGGATGTATATATATATATATATATATATATATATATATATATATATATATATATATATATATATATATATATATATATATATATATATATATATATATATATATATATATATATATATATATATAATAGATTTTAATGACAGCGGATGAGGCGAAAGAGGTATGCAGGGACCGCAGCTTATGGCAAATCAATCAAATATATAGAAAAACTAACGAATTTTTAGTATAAAACATTACGTATTCCCGTGCGGTTGATTTTAGTAGCATAATATGTGCTACGTACGTAGATAATGTTCCAGAATAATAAGTAAGCAAATCCTCTCTTAGTGAGAGCACCCCCCTTCCACCCCTCTACACTCGTAAGTAACTTACATGATACATGCCAAATATCAATTTCCTACAATACTCAGTTTCCACTGTGCGTTGTCTGTCAGTCACACAGTAACGAGTGTTATATTATTAGATAACGTGTTCCAAAGGATTTACCTAATACTAATGATTCAAAGGTACGTACTTTGAAATAATCACTTGAACACGAGAAACTAAATAAATATACATAATCACTCTACGATACGACATGTGATATTTGTATGTACACTTCATATGAGGAGGATGTTTACTTGCGTTTAAAATTAGAGGGAATCATTGACGCATTAGAGATCAAATAATATGATAAATATAAGCAACCTTTTTTCTAAAATTCGACTTAAATTTTTATAAATATTATGTTTCCCAGATTTGTCCGATTTCAAGAGCGTGCTGAGTCAAATAGATTCTAGACAGATATATACTTATTTATACGAGTAATGTAAATTAATTTATATTACTCGAGTAATATTTAAATAAAATCAACATATATCTCTTTGTCTTAATTTTTTAAATTAGTCAAAGTTACTGATACTGTACTAAATGTGTACTCTTTAAATAAAAACGTTTTCATCGCTAAGTTTCCAAGCGGTTGTGTTAATAATACAAACAAACTTAACTGAATAAAGAATATAATATGTACACAGAGTGGCAAATAATTGTATGTAAATATTTTGGTTCATATTATATATATATATATATATATATATATATATATATATATATATATATATATATATATATATATATATATTTATATATATATATATATATATATATATATATATATATATATATATATATATATATATATATATATATATATATATATATATATATATATATATATATATATATATATATATATATATATATATATATATAGATATATATATATATATATATATATATATATATATATATATATATATATATATATATATATATATATATATATATATATATATATATATATATATATATATATATATAAATATGAAACGGTAAACGAAGTAATATTGATGATATAGAGCTTTCACAACCTTCTTGAACACTTTGAAGGAGATAAGATAGAAGGAGGAGGATTTTGTTAGAGATTATAATTATATTAATTTGCTTTTATTTTATAGTATATTGTCATTCTATGTAGATTTAGTTTTCGTTAACTGCCCTCTACCTCTAACCTCTCTTTGAATTTTTAAAGGCAGTTTAAGTATAGGTTTAGGTATTGAAGGCAGTTTAGTATTTGGCTTTTATTTCAACTATAAAAGCTTAAAATGACTTGTTTTCAAGAAATGACTGCACAACCACTTACTTGTATAATCCTCAAAATGAGTGTAGTGTTCTGGAAATCGTATTCCAATGAGAAATGTATTTGTCCGACGTTCTCTGAAGGCTCTGAGTTATCGATGTACATGTCCACCAACGATATCGAACGGTTCTGAAGAAACGCCATCTGTGAGTTAGACCGGTGTGGGATTTAACTGACACTTTTTAAAGTGTCAGTTAAATATGACTGACACTTTATAGTGTCAGTTGGATTCTATTGTAAGAGACACGTTATTGGTCGTTTCATGTTATGGTTTAGTATAATATTCCATGAATTTTCCAAGAATCTATTTAAAACTTACAAATGATTTAATAAAAAATGCTGTAGTGCAAAGCTCTCTCTTTTTGTGACGATTTTAGAAACATTACTTACTTATATTTTGATATTATTGATTTAAATGATAGTATAAAAATTAAAATCTAGTGATATCTATCTAGTGATACTTATCAA
The DNA here is from genome assembly GCA_037127375.1 of Dione juno. Lineage (NCBI taxonomy): Eukaryota > Metazoa > Arthropoda > Insecta > Lepidoptera > Nymphalidae > Dione > Dione juno. The sequence continues at coordinate 1,445,741 of JAXRJS010000103.1, read as the reverse complement.
ATGCATATTCCACCAATTCAGCAAATACATAATTATACATTTTGATGAACTGGTGTAAATGAAACTTTAAAGCTGCTCACACTAAATTTCTGTAAACATTGGTAAAATTGCAAGTCAATAATATGTCTCTCAATATAGAATTATTATAATATAGTAAAGCTGTATAACTAAAGTCTATAGACTATTGTGGTTATATGTGAATATTATATAGTAAAATTTTAAAAAGAATAGACAAAATACTTAAATCGATATTAATGTCTCAACAATCGTTAAATCGATTTAGTTTGATATACAATATTATGAATTATTATTCCAATTTATATTCTAAATACATAAAACAAGAATATCGATTTAGGTAATTTCAATAATAAAACTTACCCACACCTGTTACTTACAGCTTAAATATTATAAACTTAATAATAATACTATATTATAGTTATAATTGTATTTGAAAATGTTAATATTATGTATCTACTTTTGGCAAAAAATAATGGGCATAATCGATTGATTGCTATTTAGGGGTCTATATTGGTTTATATATGTATACAACTAAATAAAAGGGAAGCTCTTGCAATCTACTTAACTAGAAAAGTATATATATATATATATATATATATATATATATATATATATATATATATATATATATATATATATATATATATATATATATATATATATATATATATATATATATATATATATATATATATATATATATATATATATATATATATATAAACAAGCTAATAAATTATTAAAAATATCTAATTTATAATTTAAAATTGTATTTTAATTAACGCATTTTATAAGTTTATTCTTGAACGCAAGTTTTATATATTATACAAATTATTATTTAATATAATTACTATAATTAATAAAATAAATGTTTATTTTTTTATTATTATTCATAAATACTACATATGGTATATGCCATATTTGCTATAATTCTATTCATAAGAGTTACTTAAGCCACTAATTTATTTTAGATGTACTAATTTTTTTATTTCATAGACATACAGATTATATATTAATTTAATAAATTAGCCTTCAGTATCTTAAAATTGCAGATCAAATAGATAATTTTCTCAAACATATTCAAAATACCATCGAAACTTTTATTTTAAATAGTTTTGTCTTAAATTGTAGCTTTCAAAAGTTTAAACGCTAAGTGTAATAAAGTAAGTTACAACTCAACAGATATTCTGAGTGAATAAGTTCATAACTTCTTATCGCAAGGCAGACATTGTTCATTTCTAGACACTTTGCCGATAGTTGTGTTAAAATACTTTATATATAATACAAACAGTACGGCGTAGGACTTGAGTCAAGTATAAATGACGAATAAATTACTAAATAAAGAATTAAATATCCAATTATTTCTATATTTATTCATTTATTCGTCTGTTCATTCCCTCACTATGTTATTTCTTTACTTATTCGCTTGATCATTAATTATTTCTATGTTCACAGATTGACTTCCTCTCACAATTTTACGGACTCTAATATGCACAGATTGACTTGTTCTCATTAATTTACTGCTTCACTATAGTGTAGTAGTATATATACTAATTTATCTGCTCGCTTAGTTCTTTATACAAAATGTTATTTCCAAAGTTCATATTTTGTCTTTTCTTTGGTCTATAGCTCGTTTTTCTCTAGTTGACTTTATCATTCATAGGTAGAATTAACTTGTTATTTAATTCGTTCATTTTCAGTCAGAAGCTTGTTTGATTGTGTCGCATTCATTAACATTATTATTCAGAAGAAAAAACATTTTACCTGGACACTTACCCACCTACTGAATAATTTTAATGACTTCGACCTTTTATTTAACTTTGACCTTCATTTACATATTATGAAATAAATTTATAATAAATGTATAACTATATACATAAAAATTGATTTCTTTACTTCCAAAATATGTTTTAGAAATTCCTCTCTACAGTATATATCTAAAACCATAGGTACTTCGGTTAGCATTTAATATTTAGGTACGATTTCTTCATTCCATCCATTAAGGTAAGTTTCATAAAATTTTACGTTCATTTTGCTTTGCGAAATAGCGTTGGTAACTAATTTTAAAAAGCAATTTAAGAATCTGCTTGGTAAAATATACAAGTACGAATGGAAATATATATTTATATTCCTTATAATTTTTTTTAAATTATAGTAAAAAGTGAAGCTAGTGATAAATCCCTTTGTTTTCCATTTTCAGTATATATATATATATATATATATATATATATATATATATATATATATATATATATATATATATATATATATATATATATATATATATATATATATATATATATATATATATATATATATATATATATATTTCTGTAAAATGGTCAAAAAGTGGGGTAAGGTCTTACATAGAAATAAAAAATATATTATGAACAAGTAACAAAAACTATACCTCCATACTTTCATCACATTTTCTGTAGAAAATTACTTCACCCAATTTCGTAGTACAAATATTGGAATACCCAATTATGTTTCGATGGCAATACCTTGAGTGCTTATTAAACTTTGATCCAGATCGAAAATTGTTCAATAGTTTTGTAAACAATTGACGATATTTTCTGTCTTACATAGCTTCAGTACGATGGCTTCGATTCGATTTCTATAGAAAATGCTAATATAGTACGTTAGCTAACTTCAGCATGGGTGGAGATTTTTACTTTGACTTTATGTTCATATTTTTGTATGTATCAGCCAATCTTATTATTAATGATTTTTTTTTGTATGATAAATCATGTTTCAGAAGTCCTATATGAATTTCAAAGCATTTAGTTCTGGTCTTTTAAAAAATATATATGTTCACGCTTATTTACACTTAGACTCTATTTCTTCTCCAATTAATACTATGTACTTTTTTAATTTATTTTTATAATAAATTCTATAATATGGTGCGTTAATATCTGTTAACCTTCAATAGTCCTTTAAATGTCAAAAGAGAAGAATGGAATAAAATAACACACTAAACTCTCTGTGTTTTATGAAAAATGCTTCATAATATGAAATCAAACTGAATTCATCATATTCTGTAACTGAAACTAAAACTAAAGACTAACTAATCATGTCTGAGAATAATAAAAATTTTCGTACTAAATGTTTTTTAATACAAAAATATACATTTTTTTAAAATATTATTTATACTTATTTACACATATTTATTTACATTTACCATTTTACCAATTTTAGAATCCATATTACTAAAATAACCCATTTCATTGTAAATTTAATAGTTCATTACTTAAAATATTCTAAAGTGCACAAAATAAAACAGAACGTGTTAAATATTTGTAAAAATCATTCAGAATATTATCATTTTAGTGCTTTGTGCTATTCAAAACCATTTTAGGTGTTTAATAGTCTATAAAAAAATAAATAGTGATGTATTTTATATGATTTATTAATATTTATAACTTATCTGTATTTAATAGTTTTCATTTTGACATATAGCTGATTTAATAAAAAAATATTCGTCAATCTATGAATGTATGTATTAAGAAATTATATAGTGAATAGTGCCTTTACTAAATCTATCCTAAATAGTAATTCTCAACAACATCACTCTGAAAACCAGTTTTATATTGGTTTTTTTGTGAAGCATTGTATCTAAGCAAGCATTAAGCGCTAATATCTTTGGCATTTAAAAAAAAAGCTTCTATATTATATTATATTATATAATTTATTTTGTTTTTCTATTTTTTTCATATACAACCTCTTCTACCTACCATTTTTGAAGGAGATAGCATGGAAAAAAATTCCAAAGTTTAAATGTGATAGGAGAGTTAGGTCACTTCACTCGGTTCTTATCACTTATCGCTACGATATTACGCGGACGACTGATAAAAAATATCTGAATGCTTTTAGTTTGTTTAAATGCGCGTGTGCGTCATTTTGTCGTGATCCTATTATTATATGTATATATATATATATATATATATATATATATATATATATATATATATATATATATATATATATATATATATATATATATTTTTATTTCTTTTTCTTTTTCTTTTTTTGTGGCGTAATAGATTATATCGTTTCAAACAAACCAATGGTTGGTGTTCAAGTTCCACTTCTATTTCAAATTACATAAGTCGAAGTTTTTAAGGTTCCGTAACTCAAAATAAAAAAAGCAGTCCGTCTCTCAAGACCCTTTTACTCAGTAACGTGTAGAGGTATGAATAACACGTTTATATTAAATTATCATTCCTCACAATAAAAAAATTGGTTAAGTAAAGATGGCTAATAATAATTGTGGACCTTCATGGCGTAGTGGATCAGCGTCTGCATGTATACGTGACGGTTCGATTCCCATAAGCCGTCGTGACAATAAATTATTTCCATTTTCTTCACTCTGGCAACAAGGCAAAGCGCGGCGTTGAATTCCGCCACTCAATACGGAATATTTCCAAAGGTGAAAAGTGGGGGACAGAATGTCTTAACATTAAGCACTTCCTAACCTGCAATATGCGGAATACAGCGTGACACTAAAATAAAATTAAGTTAGTTATTATTAATTGTAGCAAAGTCGACATTAATAATAACTAACAAATACAAATTTTATTTCTAAATGCCTATTAACACAGACTATTAACATAAACTATTAACATAGACTATTAACATAGACTATTAACATAGACTATTAACATAGACTATTAACATAGACTATTAACATAGACTATTAACATAGACTATTAACATAGACTATTAACATAGACTATTAACATAGACTATTAACATAGACTATTAACATAGACTATTAACATAGACTATTAACATAGACTATTAACATAGACTATTAACATAGACTATTAACATAGATTATTAACATAGACTATTAACATAGACTATTAATATAGACTATTAACATTATTATAACGTACTATTCAACAATAACATAGTTTTTCTTATAAACTATATCGATTAATGGATGGCTTATCAATATAATCAAGTTATTCTTGAGAATAGCGCGTTCTCTCTCCTAGAAATTTGTATCTGACTAAACAAGTGAAGTCGCAGATAAAAGCTAATCTATACATATAAATAGAATTGAAATAAGTATCTGTTTTTTATTTCAAACTAATTGTTTTTTATATAAGTGCATACAGTTATTTACACATTAACATAACAAAAAAAAATTAAGTTTTTGTTTGTCTGTCTGTCTTTTCGCTGGTTTGAGCTAATCTCCGGAATGGCTGAACCAATTTTTATGGATTTTTGTAGGCACAGCCTCTGAGAATGATAAAATATCATTTTTTTCGCTCTAGTAACAAGGCAAAAGCGCGGCGTTAAGTTCCGCCCCTCCACACGCAATGCCTCAAAAGGCGGAAAGGGGGGAAAGGAATGTCTGAACACTAGGTTCTTTGATCCCACGGTTTCCTTTGCCTAGCCTGCTATGTGAGGGATACAAGTGAAACTAAAAGAAAAAAATCATATGTCCATGTAATTCAAGAACATTAATAAGGCGGGCGAAACCGCGAACGGGTCTCTAGTTTTAAACATTTCAGTTTGTACAATTTTAAATTAAGATATAATAAAAACAGAATAAACTTTCTCTTGTTATTCAGAAATAATTCAATACTAAATAATGTTAAGGAAGTTACAACTTTTGCTCAGTACTTGTTATATAGACATTCTTTGTTTCAAAAGAATAATAAAATTACTCATGTTCTAATGAACTTGTTATTACATTTCATATTGATATAACTAGTCTAATCCTCACGGCTTTGCTTGCGCTTTCGATTTTCCCATAATATATTTAATAATATTTTCATATAAAAAATACAAATTACACGTTTGAAACGTTGAAAATAACGATATTAAAAAAAATTACTACTAAAAACTATACATTACAAATAAAAATTGGAAAGGAAGAGAAAATATAGTGTTTCAAAATTCTTTTTTCCATGGAAAAATAATAATCATTTTAATTATAATCCGCATCGTCCCATATCTTCTACACTTTGATCAATAGGTAGGGACAACAAAATCAAAATACAATTTATTCAACTAGGCGATAACAAGTACTTTTGAATTGTCAAGTTACACAAAGCTACCACCGGCTTGGAAGGTAGGACCAGCCATAGGCTCAACAGTTGTCCATTTTAAAATAAAATTTATACATAGTAAGTAAGTATAGCCAATAAGGTAAATTGTGCCTATATATATATGGGCTCTGTATGGGCTATAAATATTATTACAAAAAAATATTGTAGGGCGATGTAAAAATAATAATTTTTTTGTTGTATAGCTATTAGATCAGGACAGGATCTAGGCTATACTTGATTTTGAAGATTAGCATACCTGATGCTGAATCAGAGTAGACTAGGTGAACTATAAAGGTGAATATATCATAATCCAATGACGTGTAAGAATCAAAGATCTGGAACACTTGATGTAGAACCACAACAGAGCAGCTAAAATATAAGAAATTTGGAAATTGCTTTTTAGTAAAAGTTGTTACGTATGGTACCTATAATGGTGAAAATGTCTTTACAGGTATTCGAACCTGTGTACCTCGAGTCTAATTTATAAATTAAAAAAACATATTGCTAACAATAGACGTAACTTAAGTGAAAATCTTAATATTTAAAGAAACAAGGAGCAGCCATGTTTCACGTGATATCCATAGCATCCATAGCAGTATAGCATACGTAGAGAAAATCTAGTATAATACTATCGCGTTTGACATTTTCCACCTAATTTTCGAGACAATAAGAGGCGGAAGTCAACGCCGTTTTCTTAACAGAGCTAGGAAATTAAAATAATTCATGCCCTGAAGTGAGGGTCAAACCAGCAAGAAGCGAAGAGTCAGAAGAGCTGCGCCATATCGGTCTGACGAAAACAAATAATTGTTTTAAATTGCCTTAAATTTTATCTTGGTTATCATTATGGCTTTGAATTCCAATACGGCCTGGTATTTATATATATGGTATGGTATATTTCTTTAAGTCATCTAAAATGTCACATTTCTGTATGAAGAAGAGAACAGACTGATATGAAGCTAGATTGTCTTCGCCTTCATATGAGGGTAGCCTTGTGACACAGTAGTATGACAAAATGCAAGGTTAAGTTTCGCCAATTTTCTAAAAATCCGAGTAAAGTGGATAGCAAAGTGTCTTAACACTTACACCGTAATTTATTATACTAAAAAAGAAAACCAAATAAAGCATCATAATCATATCAGCTGGGAGACGTCCACTGCTGGACAAATTCATCCCCCATTGAGCACCATAAAGACCGGTTCTGGACTGCCCTTATCCATCAGATTCCAGCAACCCACTAGGTCATCAGTCCACCTCTTAGAAATGGAACACAAATATTATTATTATAATTTCGGAATTTGACCCTTCCGGAATATTTACCTATTAAATTTAGTTAATGCCACTTTTTATACAACACAATACCACATCAAACGTGAGGCTGTTTAAAGTAAAAGCCCTGTTAATTCTAACGAGCTTCTGTAATCATAAAAGTTAAAGTACACAGGTGGAAATTAAACTGGTATAACTCAATTATTACAATAACATTTTTGTAATACTGGTAAATGCAGATTTCTTGGAATATGTTAGTGATTAAAAAAATGTTACTACAGAAGTTGTCTATATTGAAGGATTGTGAATATGTTAACGCCACTCTATAATTTTATTTTACAATTTTTTCTGCATAACAGAATTTTTGGGTCCAAATTTGAGATATTTTTACGTCGGAGCCCATCCAGACGGCCTCTTTTATGTATAGAGACCATCAATCATCATTTATCTGCGTTACCAAGAAGTAAAGAATCGATTCATACATACGACTACTATAAAGTACGTACTCTGCCAACCTGAAAAATATGAAAAAGGAAAGAACTTTTTTGTCAAAATCGTTAGATTAATAAATAAAATACTAATATTTTATTTTTATATATAATTCATTACTTAGACCACTTTGGCTAACCTCACACACATTACACAGTGAATAAAGGTCAAATGTAATTAAGCGAAAGTTTGTGGTGGAAAAGATCTAGGTTTCGGTCTAGGTCTAATCATGAATACCTGAAATTTGTTAGTAATTTAGCCTAATTTGTTATTTCAATTATTTACTTAGCCAGCGACTTGAGTAAAATAACTTCAAGTGCTAGAATATATCGTTAGACGTCATTGTAGCGAAGTTAGTAGTCTATTTGTATAAATAATGGCTATAGGTTCGATTCTCACTCGGATAAATTTATTCCATTTCTCCACTCTGATAAGACAGAGAGAAAGAGAGAGATAGTGCAGTGACACGGAAGAACAGGGTGTTTTATTTAATCTTGATTTTTCTTGACAAATAATTAAAAAAATTTAAAAAATTTTATACTTTCAAGTTGTCATAGTAACATAGTACTGGCTCTGTCTGCTATGGAAATATCACTCACTGACACTCATGTCTCTACTTTCCATCTGAATCCGATGTGCGTTGAATCACGGAACTCAACGCCGCGTTTTCCCTACCAGAGTGGGATAAATATAGTGGCGTTCATTTGAGTAGGTCCACAATAACCATCGCGATTACGGCCCTAGATGGCTGATGAATATGATTTCTTTGTATAAAATTAATTTATTCCATAATATCATATCGCCGTACAAGCTAATCTAGCCTTAAATCGTCTTCGTAGCTCCAAACGTCAAAAGTTATAATAAACACTGTTCCACAGATAATATTTTGCATACAAAAGCTGTGTTAATTAAATTTTGTATATATTGTCGCCGTTTTAATATATGCAAGTGTTTGGAAATAATTATTTTGGATCCATTTTTCAGGATTATTTCAGGAAATTAATGTCGTTTAGCAATATTTTTATTGAAAATATCTTAGAAATAATGATTTAATAGTAAATATTAAATTAAGAATGGAAATTTCATTAGATTGATGAATTAAAATTTGTAAATTGATATATGAAGTTTAAATATACGAATAAAAAAGGCGAGTTCGAAGCTTTAAAAGGCATATCATAAAGATTACGAGCTATGTCAGTTAACTCTATGTCAAATAGATAGATAAAAGGAGTGTGGGGGAGAAATGAGAGGAATTCCCGGTAAACCTAAAATTAAAAAAATAATTTTTATAAACGTCTATATATTAATTAAATAGTTGCGGCGTTAAGTTCCGCCATTTTATATTTGAAATTAGGTAAATAACGAAGCTACAAAATGGACGTGGTTTTGTCCTTTAAAATACTAGTTGTATAGCTTTTGCCTACGACTTCACAGTAAATAAATTTTTAAGCCTACAGTGAAACTATCAACTTGACAATTATATCTACAGGATAAGCTTTCCTCAATTAATATATAAATTATCAAAAAAAAAAAATTATAAATCAAGCCAGTAGTTCTTGAGATTAGCGAACTTAACCTAACAAACTCTCAGTTACTTAAAGGAAATCATATAAAAATTCGAACGCAGCTGGATTTGAACCCACGCCTCGTGGAAACCATCCAAATTTTTATATGTTTTCTGTAAGTATTTTTTTTAATACTTAATGTTGATTAACTTAAAAAAAAACAGTTTCATAATATTATAATATAGATAAAGATTAACTTAATTACTTGATAATGGGGTCATACAAATTGTATATCAATTCGATTGGGGGCTGGCGCCGGCGTGGCGTATGCCAGACAGTTTCAAGTATATGATTATATATAGATAGATTAATTCTCACTGAGTGATATTATACACCTATACATACATATGCTAATGTTTTGGCCTCGCAAATCTAATGAATGTACGTACATTATAGTATTTATTTGGTCTAGCCCATTGCTTAAATAAACATAATTCATTCTCCCCGAACGGGAATCGAACCAACAATCAACGACGGTCACAGGCACGAGCTTACAATCAAAAACCTGTGACGCGTCACTACAGCCTCCTTTATTGACGTTGATTCATATATCCCTTTATAAAATTAGATCACGCTACCACTACAAGATAAAAACCCTTAAGGCCACTGTACTAAATGGGTAAAAAGAATACACGTGTATGGGTCTAGTAAGAAACCTTAGGAAAATGGAAAAAGGGCAAACGCAAAAGCTTTTAAGTCAAAGGCATGATTAATTCAGGGCGGCCATTTTCTACGCATGAGTAATTTTTAATTTTTAGGGCTCCGCCGTCAAAAGTTGTCAACAATAGAGGTTTCGTTATTGAAATTTGTGTCAGTCATCTTTTTGTGCCAAGATAAGAAATAATGGTGATAATAACACAATGTTTTCATAGAAATGGGATAGATATTTTGCAATATTTTTTAATATTTTCTTTATTTTTTTTTCACGCAAATTCCTGCATAATAATAGCAGAGGGTAGGCAGAGAAAGCGTAGTGTCAAAACACTCCTTTCTTTTATTGCCGATTAAATTTAAGACGTTGCAAGTTTAGTGGCGGAACTCAAAGCCGCGCTACCTACCAGAGCGAGGAAACAAAAATAATTATTACCTCCACATCGGATTTGAACCCACAACTATCGTTACATTCAACCGATTCATATGTGGATTAATTAGTTTGAACTTAAAAATCTTACCGTATATAATGATACTGAGCTGATGAAACCTTGCGAATAAATCTGTATAGAGATAAATAATAAGTAATATGAATAAATAAGTAGTATAAATAACATTGGTTAAGGCGAAATCTTCTTCTTCTAAATAATAAACAAAATTAAAACATAAAATATTTTGTCTCATACAACTTAAACAGTGATCTAAGCAATTGTAGTTGTAGATTGAAAAGCTCTGTCCCGCATTTAGCAGGATTGGTATTAGGTATTAGTGTTAAGACACTCCGTTCGCCACTAATTGTAATTGATAAAATGTATATAAATAAGAAATAATAAAAAAAAATTGCATAATAAACATGATTTATGACATACAAAAAAAAAAAAAAAAATTGGGCCTAAGTTTACGAAAATTATTTAATCAGCAAATATTTTATCGTTTATTTTATTTTAAATAAAACAGATTTATAGTGAGAACGTTGTTTCTTAATTATTAATTAATATTTATTAACATTTACAAAAGGTAATCCGATTGGAATCGTTTATGTGGACACTTCGCCACTGCTAAGTACAGCTTTATGTTACATTTCGTAGCATTTCTAAAAGGGCAGGACAAGACAAACTAGTGTTCAGACACTCCGCTCTCCGTTTTTCACCCAAACTCAATAGTGCAGTGAGTTGAAATGAGTGAAAATTAATCTCACATTGCCTTAATCAGAGCAGGCGAGTGATTTTTATAGATTAATTGTTCTGTTCTGTACTGCAGTAATGGCGTTTCGAGCGTGCCAGTTGAGCACAATTCACTTCGCCAATGTCACGTTGTATGGAGAATACACGAAGGAGAATGTACAGTAGGATTAATTGCATGTAATATAATTATGTCAAGTGACAGGCAAGTGTCACCTCAGTCTACAGTCTACTGACAGGCGAAGTGTTCGAAAGACAAAAACAATGTCAAAATCAATATACGCGATTATTCTATTTAAATTGTGCTGTTCAAAACAGAAAATAATTAATTTATAGCTCCGAATGGGTATTGGATAAGCAACCATCGTGTTCTTTGTATGACAACATGATTATGGCATTGTTACGAATATAAATGTATATATAAAAAAAAAGAAATATATATATATATATATATATATATATATATATATATATATATATATATATATATATATATATATATATATATATATATATATATATATATATATATATATATATATATATATACATATATATTATTTATGCTTTACGCTTCCCGCACATAGCAGGATAGGCGAATGGAACTGTAGGCTCAAGGAAGCTAGTGTTAAGACACTCCGTTCCCAACTTTTAACTGATTAAAACAAGTACTCATCGTCATGGTGCAACGCGAGTTTGAACTTCACAGTGAGAATCAAACCCATGACCGTCAAACTGTGAACAGACACAGCATGGTGTTGAGTTCTGCCAGCCACAATACAAAACATGGGTTTCGAAAATTGGGTGAAAAATGGAGATGATCTTAACACCAGGCTTATTTTGTCTGTCTGGAAACTGAAGTTAAAAAAAATAGGTTTGTATACTTTTACACGAATATTGTACTGACGGATCATATTTTGACCAACGAGAACTATAGTAAATTTCAATTTAAAGCTATAATATTATACTGTTTACGTCAAAGAGTGCATCCATCTCTTAAAACAGTCAAAGATATACATTAGAACTTTATTTACAGCTTCTAGCTAATTTTAAGTGGATAATATAAGGCAACTTGATTTCCATTTTCAATGTTTTTCATATATCTGACTTTGAATGTGTTAAAAACCTTAAAAATCATCAGAAAAAAAACATAATTTCTACACGAAAGAAGCTGGCGCATATTGCTAGTATTAAATAAATACGGTGAAAATTATGCAGGACCCTTCACGTAGTACTCTTACTCGCACTTGACCTCATTTCAAGCTTTGTAATGGTAAAAGTTTGAAGCTTTTGTTTCCTTCTATAATACATGATTGAGTGGCAGACCATCGTTGTCCAGTTCGTATATATGGGTCTAACTGTACACGGGTACCCCGAGTCATGAGGTCATGAGTTCGATCCCATTAGGCTTCTTTTTCCTTCTTTTTTTATCTTCTCGCTGTATTCTGCACATAACAATGTAGGCAGAAGGATCCATAGGCAGAAGGAGCCTAGTGTTAAGACACTTTAAAAATTATTCATTCTCCTCGAGTGGGAATCGAAACTACACACCGTCACGTTCAAATGCAGACGCTAGACAGCCTCTCGCCTCATTGATTAATTGAAATTGTATATGACAACAAATGCCCGAGGTAACTCTGACCGCACGTACATCAATCAATTAACGTGACGTAAAATATGATATAGCCCTTCTAGATTTTTCAGCAAAATTTCAGCATTTTCAAGCATTTTTCAATTCGTATTCGTAGTTCCTTAGATTAGCCCATACAAGCAAACAAATTTTTCAAAATATAATATAATTATTATATTAATAAACGTTACTAAATGACATGTTAGGAGCCAGGAACATACAATGGCCCTTCGAGCCTTATTTCAATATCTTTATTTTTTTTTATCTTGTATGTAATTTTGTTGAGCTTCAATCAAACTTTCCCTTTACGAATGGACTATATATATTATAAAGACTTTTTTAATTATTCCCACAAATGAAAAAGGAAATTATAGCCTTGGCTTTTAATTTATTTCTAAAGCGATCCTAATAAATGAATTAATTATGTACATTAGTGTAATTTGCGACGCTTCTAATTCTCATTTTGTGTTTAAGTATTAATAGGCTATTATGGCGCAGTGGGTTAGCGTTTGGTACAAATTCATTGTTTAAAGTGACAATAAAAATAATACTAATGTATGTAAAGTCCAATACACTGTTCTGGGGTATACTAAAATTAAATATTTTTTTAGTTATACGCTGTATCCTGTACATAGCAGAGAAGGAACCTAGTGTAAGGACTTTTTTTGTGTGAAAATTTTCAAGCTTTATGTTTGTAATTGTTTTACTAAATAAAAATAGTTCTTAAATTAACAGTGTTGTAATTATCTTATGACAAAAAAGTTATAGATTTTTGACATGGAACGCACAGGTTGGTCACATAGTGCGATGGTCCTCAGTATTTTAATATTAATATATATTTTAATGCTAAAAATATATAGAATCAATTTAATTTAAATTTCATGCAAGATAGTTGAAAAATACCATAGAATTTTATAAGAAAATTGGTACATATTTAAAAGGGCAATTGTTAAGATATCTTCTTCTCAGCAGGGGGGCTTTTTGGACCGATGATAGCGACATGTTCATTCAACGATTTCATAGTACTTGTGAAAGTCTATTTGAACAAAGAATATTTTGAATTTGATTTGAAAGATAAAAATATTTTTATTTTCTTGCTGCAGTAAAAAAATAACGTAAGTATAATAAAAGGTCGCTAATGTTGCACAGAGAGTTTCAACTTCAAGGTCTATATACCCTACTGTGATCTGCTGCTTCTTGTCTGGACTGAAAAGCATCACGCTATGTTGACTATAGCAGAGTAGACAGAGGGAACCTAGTGCTTAGACACTCCGCTTCCAATGTTGAGATATTACGAATTTAGTAGTAGAACTCAACTGTCACTTTGTCCTCCCTCTGGTGGGAGGGAATGAAATAATTCTTCCTCCCCGAGTGGTATTGAAACGCAAATCGAATAGCATCAAACAAATTAAACAATTTTTTAAATTTGTAATTTTGGTAGTAGAATTTTAATCCACATTTTTCGTCCGGTCCAGGCGAATACCAAGATTTCTGTGGCGACAGATTTGCGAGCTAACTATTCTGTTAATGAAATTCTCTAGAAAAGTTTTCAAATGTCTCACATATACATATAATGTAGTACTGATTGTTTATATATATATATATATATATATATATATATATATATATATATATATATATATATATATATATATATATATATATATATATATATATATATATATATATATTTACATAAAATTAGCATATATTACTCCGCCTTATTGATCAACTAGTAGACTGCACCTTCGTTCGCGTGGATTTTATCACGCCAGTTTTTCATTTACCGATTTTTCGACTCTTTTTTATTTCTTATAGAATAGCATCGTGACGGTTTATGGGTTCGAATCCCACTCGAGGAGGAGGAATTAGTTTAATTTTCTTCGCTTTGGTAACAAGGCAAAAAGCGCAGCGTTGAGTTCCGATACAACACGCAATGCCTCGAAAGGCGGAAAGCGGAGAATTGAGTGTTCTATGGTTACGGGGCAGCGTACGTTACAGCGTGAAGCTAAATAAATATATAATTATATATAATAGCTTAGCTAATCTATTGTGGTTCTTCATCAGGTGTTTCAGGTTTGAGTTTTATACATCAAAATATCAATGTAAAATGTCCATCATGCTGAAAATTTGTGTTAAGACGCCATTTCTTTCCTCATGAAATAATTTTTTACATTTTCATTGTAAATTACATTGTTTTTTTTTATTCAATTTATGAGTAATTTTTTTTTCTCTTGTACTTATTGTGATTTTTCTTCACTTTCTCGGTGAAAATGGGGTTTAATCGGTCACAGTAGGTAATTTCTCATTTGCTATGTCTATAGGTTTCATATATTTGTTTCAATGTCAGAATTGGAGGCAGTTGGTCTTTATGGTGTCGTTCCAGTTGGAGCTCTAATTTCCTTATTGCCTCTTCCCCTTGCTTCCTCGTCTCTAAAGGAAATAGGCGTCTTGATATTGTGTTCGATTATAGCAGTCACAAAACTCTAACATGCCCAGCGAATGAACCGACCGATACCGTCTTCCTAGAAATTGATAATTACTGCAAGCAAAATCAAGTTATCATACTATACTTTGAAAACGTGTAAAAATCATATTAAAATATGTCTTTTTATACTATTATTAAATATTTTTTTGCGTGACGGACCTCAACGCTGTGATTTCTCTTGTTACTAAAGGAACTACTTGTTAGGAAAATGAAAATAATTCATTCTCTGGTAATTGGAATCGAACCTACAACCGTCTCGTTTACAATCAAACGCTGCCTCAGACATTATCTAATTATTCTTCAATTAATCTTACTTTACTTACTCACTAACTTCTATATATACTCGTAATAGTATAAAGTGAAACTAAACAAAAATAAGTTATAGAAGTAGCTATCCTTGCCTTATATCTCTCAATCCTCAATTGATTTAGAAAGGGGCACCATAAATAATTCAAAATGCGTCAATAACGTATAAACGAAGGAAACGACCCTAAGGGTTTACTTTGAGAGGCTGTAATACAAATATATATATATATTTCTTTCTTAGCTTTACATTTGCTCTTCTATAGCAGTGTAGTCAGAGAGAATCTATTGTCAATACTGTTTTAGCGTCACTACACTCTTTTTTTTTTAATTCTGTGAGTCACCACGATGGAGAAACGAAACTAAAGCAGTAGCGCATTGGATCAGCATTTGACTGTAAGCTCCATGGTTTTGGGTTCGATTTTCTCGTAAAGGAATCATTTTCATTTGCTCGCTCCGTTAACGAGACAAAGCGCGTAGAGTTCGACTACTCAATACGCAATCTCTCCGAAATTGGGTGCAAAGTATGAAAGAGAGCGTGAGGCTTACCTTCACGCCTTTCAAATTTTTGTTATAGTTTCAATTAAGTAAATTCAAATTATTATGAGTCCAAGAATCGATTTATTCAATCAAATTAAATAGTTAGACTTGTCATATTTCAAAACAGAAATTACCAAAAATGTGCAATAACTGGCATATGATGTAAACACAAGATTACAGGTTACAGGTCAAATGGGAAATTCAATCAATATGAAGTATATTGATTTCTCCAGCTACCTGCCAACTATCACAGGTGAACAGCAAAAGCTACAATCGTTTTGGTATTGCTAACCTTTTCGCTACATGGCCCTGGCCCTTATATATATATATATATATATATATATATATATATATATATATATATATATATATATATATATATATATATATATATATATATATATATATACAAAGGTAACTGTTATACAGGTTTAGTTAAATATATTAATCTCAGGAACTACTTGATTCTTTTTGAACAGTCCTAAGTTAATTTTCCAGGAAGGCTTTAAACAGATATTATTACACGACGTTCATTGATTACTTGTAACTGTAACCCTAGCTTAGAGCTATTGTAAAAAGCTTACTGTATTTCTGTTTCACCAAGCGAACAACGCCGGAGGTTAAAATTAGCTTAGTATAAAACATGGAGATTTTTTCCCATGATACAGGTAAATAGTAAAAATTAAAGCTTAATTAAATTCCTTTATTCTATATTATCTCTAGTTGAAATAAAACTAAAAATGTAACGTTAAAAGCTCGTCAAAGAGTTTATTCAGTAGGAAAAGTACACTCACACTTAGCATTTTCTTTTTCCATAGCAATAAAACTAATTAGAAAAACCATTTCAGGGGAAGAATAAAATCGTTTACCATTAATTATATAGAGATAGTGTTATTTGGATTTTAATACTTTGCACCCTTAAAATAAAGATCAAAATCGTATAACGTGTAGAAATTTTATAAAAATATTTATTTGTCGAAATAATTCAGTTAAATGTTGAAATTGAAAAGTAATAGTGAAATTAAGTACTTGATATTTCTTAGTGAAAGCCTCTTACTATGCCTATAGTGGGGACGATTTTAAAGGCTCAAGGTAAAAAAAGAAGAGGCCTTCACATTGTGGAAGAGTCTTTTTTAAGTAAAATATAAAAAAAAATATATAGGTAAATTTATTTATTTTGTGTTTTAGTCCAAAATAGTCTTTATTATATTTTGTAAGCAAATAAATATCTCGCTGAGAACAATGTGAATAGCAGTTCTGCTAGACAAGAGCAAGCGAAAACAGTTGCTCTTCTGATAGATTCTTTTTTTATTATTATACAATACAATGATAGCTTAAAATCTAAATCGAATATTTTATTTAGTATAAAATATGTTTCAAGAAATAAAATGGGGTGTAAACAGTTCACTTGAAAAATTATTTTATGTAAATTTTGATTAGAAACGGTATCCCTCGCAGAGTAGACCCGTTTGGGGTTGATTTTTTTTTGATACTCCATTAGAGAAGTCAATTTGTTATAGATATTTATTATATATTAAAGACCTCTAGAAAATATGCTAGAAAGTAAATATATATTCTGTACGAAATAGGAGAGGATAAAAGTGCTTGCTTTGTGGTATGAAAGTAATATGGGTCTTGGTAAAACAAAATGTTATAATTTTTTTTGTTAGTTTCACTCTGTATCGCACATATGGAGGATATGCAGACGGAAACGGCTCAAGGAAGGCTGAAGGAACCTAGTGTTCAGACACTCCGTTCCCAGTTTTCCACCTTTCAAGGCATTGCGTGTTGAACGGCGGAACTCAACGCCGCGCTTTTGCCTTGTCGCTAAAGTGAAGAAAATAAAATGAAAATAATCCCTGAGTGGGAACCGAACTCACAAGCTGCGGTATTTACAGGCAGAGGCTGTGCCACTGAGCCACGACGGTCCTAATTTCCATTATAATATGTTTGACCAACATCTATTTATCCGTTTTATTCCTGATATTATTA
This sequence comes from Dione juno, assembly GCA_037127375.1. Taxonomy (NCBI): domain Eukaryota; kingdom Metazoa; phylum Arthropoda; class Insecta; order Lepidoptera; family Nymphalidae; genus Dione; species Dione juno. Next base: position 1,427,556 of record JAXRJS010000103.1, on the reverse strand, counting down.
TTATTCCACATTTATTTATAATTTTAATTTAGTAAAAAAGATTTTTTATTCGTCGGAAGTGAAAGAAAAAATGGAATTAAACTCTAAAGTACCACAACTATAGTTACTAAGCAAAAGAAGGATCATATGAGAAATAGGTTGCAGTTCGATAAAAAAAATGCTTCATTTACAACTAGCGTTTGGACTGTATCCAAGAGGTGCGGGTTCGAATACCGTTACGTTTGCTCTACATTATTTTAAGTTAGCTAGATTACGCAGTAGTACTTTGAGAAGAAAGCATTACGAGTTAGCTAGATTAGAAACTTAAGTTGAAAAAAAATAAATACGATCCAGTATAATATAGTAAGAGGAGTGCGTGTGATTAATAAAAGCTTATAAGTTACAAACTTAAAGCACATTATAAATATAATTTATATACCTTAGATTTTATTTGTAAGTAGCATTCAGATATTTTTTAAGTCATTTAGTTCATATAAATTTCTATAAAAAGTTAAATAATTTTTATAATAATATGGCCAAATAGATCAGAAAGATAGACTACTCAAGGGCTGGTACACACGAGAGTATAAATCTGTATATGTAACTTTTACATAGTTTCCTTGGCACGTATGTTCTTTAGGGAAATGGAGTACCAATACATGACTTCTTGAAATTTGTATTACTATATATTTATATTAACATATATGGGATTTGAACCCACAATCATCATAAAAGATAGTGTACTGCATATCAATTTTATGATCACATAAATTTTGTACGTGCCATACCATACCATGGGAATATTTTCACTGGTACCAATATGTTAATATATTGGTACCAGTGAAATAGGGTAATATTATATAAGGTAATATGGTATAGGTAAAGCCTTCATTTATTGTATCAATTTTGTAAGTTATTAAATACAAAATACTTGTATGTATATAGATAGATATATATGTTTATGTAGACACTCATATACATTTGTTAAATAATTACAAAGAAACAAATATAATCGTACAATTTATTACATTTATTTGTATTTCATCATATTTCTATTTATTTCAATTCATTTAAGCCAAAGAAATATATTAATTTTATACGCTCGTGTGTACAGCAATTATACGTTACATATAATAATAAGTTAACGAAATCAGTGAGACCTCATTAATAGTTTAAGAATGAACAAAACTAATCTAAAACAACGATTACTCCAAAGTACGAACAAGTTACAACAAAAGCTAAAACATCGGCCGACACCATTTATTATATAGATTTAAGGAAAATTTGTAGATATAGTATATATGTATGTATATATTTACTTACTTTCTCACGTTCCACTATTATTACTTAATAATATATTAATATAACAATAATTATTTCAAACATTATCTTTATCTATGGAATAAATAATAATTTCCAATAAAATAATTCCAATTTCATAATTTCCAAATAACTCATTTCAATTTCCACAAAACTTACGGAAGGATGCGGCGGGTGATCTTGGCCCTTGACATTTTGGAGTTGCTTGTTGTGGGCCGTTGGTGTCCTCTCGCCTTGAGCTGTAGATGCGCTGGCAGCGGCTCCAGCGCTGCTGGCAGCTGGTGACTTGGCTTGTGGAGAACTTGTTGAAGTTGTTCTGGAAGTAATATTATTTGTTAAATGGAAAATATCTAGAATAGCGTAAAGTGAACGCCTGGGAGGGTGCTCTTGAGAACGGTGGTCTCAAACTGAATGTGTCGAAGACCGAGTACATGGCTTGCGGGTACTGGTCTATAAATATAAAAGCCATATACAGTCATTACAATTTATCAAGTGTATCTACCAATAAATTAAGATTAATAGGACATTACATATGGAATATTAATATTTCACTAATAAATACAAATTATTTGACTATTTGTTACTATCGGAGAATACACATGTATAGAGAGTATATAATAAGAAATTTGTAATCTGTTATCTGCTATATCTACATTACACTATGTTCTTTCGCTCGCTCCTTCTCGAAAGTTCGATAATAGCGTATAAGCAATCTATCTTGTTTACAAAATAAATTGCTTTATTTCAACATATTTATTATATTTGGTTCGTGTTTAATATTGCCACCTACAATACTTTACTTTACTTTACTTTTACTTTACTTAATCTTAATACTTCCTTAATTATTCAAGGCCATGAAGCGAATGCAATAAGGAAAAATTGAGCTTTAGTATGAGCTTCTCTCTATCTACTTCTCAAATGTGAGGTATTCATATTTTAATTCAAAATATTCTTTATTCAAATAGACTTTACAAGTACTTTTGTATCGTCGAATGGACATGTCACTACCACAATATACTGGTTCGGAAAGCAGTTCTGCTGAGAAGTGCCGGCAAGAAACTCAGCAGTTGCTCTTTCAAATATCAATATTATTATTACAATTATTATTATTATCAATATTATAACAATTATTATTAAATACAATGGTGCTATCATGGTATCCTGTATAAAATTCAAATAATACCAATTCCACACATTTTCTCATATAAATATTCTTGAACAGTGTAGGCTTTACACACGAGCGCTGTTTTAATTCTTTTTAATTTTTGAAGTGGCAAACTTAGAGTAGATTGTGAAATTTTAGATTTTTTTACATACGCGAATACTCAGACCTATAAGCCATTCATTCATATTATTGTATATTTATATAAATAAAATTTGAAAATGTATTTCTAGACATTAGTTATCAATGATTTCTGATTACTCATACTAGAAGCTTTCCATTAGCAGAGTATTTTCATTTATTAATACGTATAAGCAATATTTTTAACAATTATAAATAATTATGTATGTAGTTGTAGATTATTTTAGTATAGACAAGTTGGCAATTTAAACATTAATAAAACCTAACGCGTAGCGTACGTATGTTTTCAAGTGTTATTGAAGTAAAATATTATTAGAAATATTAAAAAAAAATTGTAAAGAAGTGTCTCCAAGGAGTGAAAAAAAAGCCTATTGTACGTAGATAATACAGTTGTAGACATTATTCACCACTATCAAAGAAAGGTGTATAAATTAAGGTCTAAGCCTGAATGCAAGTAAGACAAAGGTTTTGAAAGAGATAAAGAAGATTTTTATCTTCTTCTTCCACCTAGCATTAGCCCGGCTTACTTGCCAGGGTTTGATATTCGATATAACCTACTCCACTTTGCACGATCTTGAGTAACCTCAGTGGTTAGTCCATTGACTGTCGTGTCCTGCATCACGACATCCTAGCCATCACTTCCTTGGACGTCCAGGGTTCTTAATGACAGATATATTATGGCACTTTTTTCTGACATACTCGTAGTTCCTAGATCGGCGCATTACGTGATCATACTATTCGATGCCGTATAAAAGAACTGGTTAGATGCAAGAATGCTCACTTTTATCAGCCCCTTGAGTTTAGGTGGAATTCTGTTATCTCACGCTACTTGGCCACGGCAGCGCTAATCAAGGCGTGAATATTGTGGTTGATTCCTCATAAATAATCGATCCAAGCTACCTGAAATTTTCAACATAACGGCTGGATTAGGACCTCTATGGATAGTGATAGAGTACGGGCTCTCGCAAGTCATATTTCGTCTTTGTTCTTTAACACGTTCCGTTTAAGCCAAAGTTCTCAAGCGTACCCTTCCAAATATTCACTTGGTGCTCCAGCGTCAGTCAGCTCTCGTCAGTGAGTACTATGTCATCGGCATATATAATTACTTATGGAACATTTAGTGAGTATTCAGCAGCTCCTTCACAAAAATACGACAACGCAGCTTAGGAATCTCTGACGCCAAGATATTTGGCGATATCTTTCGTCGTTTTATCTCGAGCACGTTCCAATTTTTCTTCTTATCACAAATAACCACTTAACAACCAAGGTTGCTAAGTGGTTAAAAAGCCTGAGGGCTTGGTGTCTCAGCTAATTTCATTTTTAAGGCAACGATAAGTAGTCCATGATAAGAAGACGATATTGGGCCGTCGAGCTTTCACCAGGAATGATTTTATAGTTTGTCACCTCGCTCATGTGACATCGTCTAATCAACAGATAGTCTATTTAAGTTGAGTTCAGCCGCCATGTAAGATTTTTTTAATTTACCTTAACCTCCTTTACCACAAATTTTTGCTTCATAGAGACCTCGGTTAACTTTCTAAGAATTTCTTTCTACAGAAATTTAATGTACGTAAAAGGCGTGAGGACTCCCTGGAGGGTACGTATCAAAACCTCTACATACTGATGAGAAGGCTGTGTAGTTTTAAGCCCGCCTTTTGTGTATTTATGTTTATCATATTGTGTGCAATAATAAATAAATACATAAATTGTAATGGATGACGTGAAAGAAGTATATAGCGTTTAGAGCTCCATTATCTCTAGTTAACCCACTAAGGAGAAAGAGTGAAACTAAAAAAAAAGTAACGAACTAACTAGCTTTATATTTAAAGCTATATTATAAGTATATACCATACTAACGATATAAATTAGATGTAACAAGCGTATAAAAAATTTTACGCACCTCGAAAATAACGTATGGCTTAGTGATCAGAGCGCTAGGACAGTATTAGAGAGGCGCAGATTCGATTCTCGGTGCGTGTAAATATCTTTACGTTATCGTTTTTAAAAGTGAAAGCGAAAACAATTTATGGTACATGGTAAACTATATACAATCACTATTTAACTTAGCTATTTAAATAAAAATATAAAGATTTTTCTCTTTCTTCCTCCTCTCCGCCAGTACTTGAGAGTACACGTTGAATGGCGGAACTCAACGCCGCAAGGCAGTAGTATTTCTAAAACTTTTGACGCAATTCCTAGACGGACTTATATATTTTGATAACGATTGACCTCTAATTAATACTGTTATCAAATTTATAAAAAATGTAGAGGTACGTATGGCTGTGTAGAATTAATACAGCAACATGTAAGGCCAAAAATTTTCAATTTGTTTGTAAACAGTAAATTATATATAAGAATTTAAAATTTAATTGCGGTTTAATGACGTGAAATGTTTAAAGTTTATATATATATATATATATATATATATATATATATATATATATATATATATATATATATATATATATATATATATATATATATATATATATATATATATATATATATAATTACTGTACTAATATATCCATGTCTTGTATAGCAAGTTGAAATAATGAGAATGAAAAAGTATGTATGTATATAAATGAAAATTATCATTTTATATGCAGAATTTTTGTCTGGGTGAAAGGTACTCGTGCTAGCAAACTAGCGATTCCACATTATGGCATTTTCGCATATAGTTAAAATTATTAAAACAAATACTATAAAATCCAGTGCAGGTGTTTCCGAGATTAGTCTGGACAAACGGAAACAAAGACATGTAAAGAAAATAAAAATTTTTGTTTGTATTTAGTAATGTGTAAATACCTGTATACAATATGGACAAAATTAATTTATGAATTTTTAAACTAGTTAGTTTGCTCTTAACGCTCAGACAAAATATTTTTTTGAAGACATCACAATAAAAAAAAAATCAAGCCTGTATTTCCGTACTTTAATTTGTTGTTATATGACAACAATAACAAGTGATCATAGACTTATATTTATATAGTACATTTCAAAATATCTTATAAGTTTTCATAAATTTGATACGGAACCCCCGGTGCGCGGCCTAGTTTACCCTTGACCGGTTTTATTTATAAATAAATTATTAAATTAAAAAAAAATACAAAAAAAAGAATTATAATATAAATTCTATTTTTCACTTTATAAAAATAACTTCCACCTTGTTGTATAAATAGAGCCTTATATTCAAGTTTATACAAATTGTCTACAGCCGATGAAAATCCCTTGGGGGTGAGCTTGAAAAATTGTGAAATAAAGTGTCGTCTTTTGTTTTAAAGAAAACAGAAACTAAGTTTCAAAGGGATTAGACAAGTAATAAAGTTTTGTACATTTTAGAACTTAAATTTGTTATTAAACTTAAATTTAAGGGGTTAAATATTTATCAAGATACAGGATCTTTTATATAGCAGGGTAGAGTACCTATTGTGAAGACATTCCGTTCTGGACTTTTCGCCTATATTCTAGACTGGAATGATTGAGCGCTGGAACTTAACACCATGCTTTGTCTACTAAAGGGGCAAAATAATAAAAAAAGTCCCCAATTGGGTATCAAAGCCGTGACTATCGCGTGTATAGTTCACAAAAAAAATTATAACAAGTTTTATAGTTACGACAAGCATTAACATACATTCACTTTCAGGTAATAAAGTCAATAAGGAAAGAAAAAGGAGAATAGTATAGCTGATTATATGTTATTTTATACGGAACCCTTTTTTATTTGGAAGTAATAAATAAGGGTTCTCGGGGGTAAATTGAAAAACTTTTAATATACAAGGTAAATATTTGAAACATATTTCCGGTATCTTTAATAACAAATGTAAAAAAAAAAGAAAATTAAAAAATCAAGAGGCTGTCATGGCACAGTGGTACAGCGTTTTACTATTAACGCGACAGTTGTAAATTCGATTTGCAGTAAAAAAAAATTCAATTTCCTCGCTATGTTAACAAGACCAAGCGCAGCGTTGAATTGGAACGGAGGGTCTTAACACTAGGTTCCCTCTGCCTATCCTGCTAAATGCGGATACAGCGTGAAGCTATTTATTTATTTATTTAATATTAATATATTTAGTTAATATTATTAACACTTATTTCCCGCATTTAGAAACATAGGCAGAAAGAATAATTAGTGTCAAGAAATGAAGAGAATTCATTCTCCTAAGTGGGAATCGATATATATATATATATATATATATATATATATATATATATATATATATATATATATATATATATATATATATATATATATATATATATATATATATATATATTTTTTTTAAATATATTATTGTTTTTTCTTAAGGCTGAGTGATCTGTCTATATTTCTAGATTCTACTAGGTTTTGGAGCAAACCAGCTAACCAATCCAAGGGTTTTATTCCAGTAAGGAAACTTTAAAGATGCTCTAATACCCGTGAAATGGAGGCAGGCACGCGCGTTGCATTCCCAATGCATTGGAATGAGAATTCTTCGAAATAAATTGAATGGAAATGCATTCCATTAGGAAGTTTTAATTGCTTCAGGGTACATTAGCGTTATTGGCAAAGAATTGCTAACTTCATAAGTAAAAAATTATAATAGCTTCACGCTGTATCTCGCATAGCAGGGTATAGAGAAGGAACCTAGTGTTAAGACACTATCCCCACTCTTCTCCCAATTTTCTAGACATTGTCTAGTCTAGTCTTTACGCTTTATCTTTGTCTTTGCCCCGAGTGGGAATCGAACCCACATTTGTGACGTTTACAGTCAGACGTTGTGCTGTTACGCCACGACGGCCCCTAAGAAAGCAAAAATAATAATTTATTTTATTTTATTATTTTTTCGTATTACGAAGTGTCTTATCTTTATTCTTCTTTTTTCTAGTGATCTTTTTTTATTTACACTACAAACTCTTGGCTCGTACACTATTTAACATGAAATTATTTCATTTACTTAAGTACGTAAGTGGGAATTGAACCCATAACCTTCAATGGTACAATCAGACGTTGTCCCTCCCGTAAACTAATTTTATCTTTTTTTAGGTAAAACAATTGACTAATATAATATGTAGATATATATTTTTATCACAATAAATGATGATACACAAACATACATACATAAATATGATATGGGAAATATAGCATTTTTTTTTTACTTTATACGAGACTGTTAATTATTCTGATCGCGTCGTTAGTATTGGGTTCAATTTGATATAGTCTTATATATTAAAAAGAAAAAAAATAAGAAATGTTATATACTTACTCAAGCTGCGCTCTGCACGGAAAGTACATGGAAAGAAAAAAAGAAATTATTAGAATTTTTTTTAGACTTCGCGTTGGCATGAAATAATGTGAAAATTACGTAAATTCATAATTAATTTCACATCTTTTGTAGTGCTTAATTTAAATTTAGTCGACAATAGTGTCTTCGTACGCTGTACAAAAAGTTTTTTAATCTATTTTGTAGACATTAAGGACGTTTGATCCATACCATATTAATATTACTAGAGGACCCGTTGACGCGAGAAACACGCGTTGCCATAGCAACGTGTATGTCACTTGATACAAAAGTTATATATTGTTAAACATATGGTAGTGTGTGTAATGTTTTATTTATTGATTTAATGTACTTTATAAGTATTATTATTGAACAGTATTAGCGTTCTGCACTTCTCCTACACACACACACACACACACACACACACACACACACACACACACACACATACACACACACACACAGACACACACACATATACTATAAGTGTGCCAAATTTCACACTCCTTCGTCCAAAGGGGTCCAAAGTGTTAGCTTCACGTAATAATATATAGATTAATATTATTTACATTACAATAGATTTTTACATCATCATGTTATTTGTAAATGGCTACTTAAAATCATGGGCGTAACAAAAGATATTTTCCATTAGGCTCATTTAAATAGTACAATCACAAACGTCCTGCAAAATTTAAATATTATTGGTAAAAATATCTGCCAAGTGTGAATGGAGCTCGCTCACGAACGGTTCTGTACGGATCCCCCATTAAACGTTTATTTTATTCCGTTCGTATTTTGTTGTAATAGTGGCAACAGAAAAACATCAGTAAAAAAAAAACAGTATGTATACATTAGACAGTATTACACAAAATTACATACAGACGGATGCACAGCGGAGGCTTAGTAATAGGGGTCCCCTAGGGTCCTCTAGGGGTATTACCCTTTGGGTGCGGAACTCAAAAAAAAAGTTCAACATACAATTACATAATATGAAATATAACAATTAAATATATATATATATATATATATATATATATATATATATATATATATATATATATATATATATATATATATATATATATATATATATATATATATATATATATATATATATATATATATATATATATATATATATATATTTCATATTATGTTATTGTATGTTGAACTTTAGTTATTTATGGAAGCGACTATTTAAATAATTTCACAAATATTATACTTAATTATTGAGATTAATAATTTGTATATTTTTACTTTCTTCAGGAACTTGAAGAATTAAGATATTCTGTTCTTTACTTTTTGCTTGTGGAGAAAATATTGATTGGGATTCAGCATAGCAACTGACTCTTGAGCGGTGAGGGTTCTATTCCTAGTCGGGGGAATAAAATATTTCAATTTGTTCCCTCTAGCAAGACTCAACATATGGTGAGCCACTCAACGTACGGTGAGGAACCGAGTATTTAATTTAACCGAGAATATAAATTACAGTACATTACGTGTAAAGTAGGGAAAAATTGTTAAATTTAAATAAGAGATATCTGCCATGAGCGAGCTATTCGGTGGAAATCTAATAAACTTCAATGGAACATGGCAAAAGAGCTTCTCTTTAGATAGACCACGTTGCGGTATAGAATATTTTAACAAGCTTTTATTGGATTCATTTGAATGCCATTTTAAATGTTCTTTTGCTTGCTAAGCGTAGGTGTTTGGTTCGATTCCCGAAAAGGTATTTTTCTTAACCAAAATAGGAGAGAAAAAAGAAGGTTACGACACTCTGTTCTAAAAAAACGCAATTTTAAAATACTTTTTAGGGTTCCGTATCTCAAAAGAAAAAAAAGGAATTCTTATAGGATCACCTTGTTGTCTGTATGTCTGTCCGTATATCATTATATATATATATATATATATATATATATATATATATATATATATATATATATATATATATATATATATATATATATATATATATGTGTATATATATATATATATATATATATATATATATATATATATATATATATATATATATATATATATATATATATATATATATATATATATATATATATATATATATATATATATATATATATATATATATATCTATATCTATATCTAGATTAATTTAATATTAAATATTGAGATTTATAGGCTCTTGGAGACTAAAATAAGCTTTTAAGTCGACACTATCAAAAGATATGTTTGCCGTGTATGTTCCCTTACGCTGCATATTGTGTAAAATTCGCCTACCTAAGGGCCTAGAATTATGAAATTTCGCAAGAACTGAAAATCTACAGAACGGGACATATGTGTAGTCCCCGGTGCGCGAGGCTTACTCACACTAGGTTCAAATTTGATGTATTTTAACTTCACCTTTCATCACGTTTGCAAAGAAGACAGAGAGACGTCACTCTGTTTCCCCCTTACTTTGGGTGCCGCTACTCAATACAAGAACAATTGTAATGTAGAAAGTAGAAAACGGAGTGTCTGAACACCAGATCCTCGCTCAAATTTCGAACGCTTCATACAAAAGAAAATATATAACACAAGCCCGAACAAAACATAATCGGATTTATTTAGTTTATTGGTTGGAACATTTCTTTCATTGTTCAATATATTCTCTTGTCTATTTATGGGTTCTTTGCCATCAATATTGTTGGTGATCTAATTGTAAATAGAGGTTGATTTTGAAGAAGAATATTAGGTAATAATTTAGGTAGGTACTGCTTACCTTATTATAGTAAAGTCAATAATTATCAGGTAAAAAACGATGGTTTGGAGTTCAAATACTGTGGAAAATGCTTCTATTTTTAATACAAATACAAATTTCAGTACCGAAATTTAAAAAATATGCGACAAAATAAACATTAATCTCACTTAAGCTAGAAAGAGGTAAAAATAAAAGAACGAGCTTATAACGACTGTAGAGAAAAGCTGGCTTAACTTTTAAATTATTTTGCTGGAAAAAGATAGTATCCAAGTTTCCCAAGAAGCGCGGGTTCAAATCCCGCTACGTCTGATCTATTTGATCTGATTTATACGTTTTCCGTACATATTGACACAAAGGTCACTTAAAGGTCATATTCAAATATGACAGTAGAAAAAGCAAAATAGTAATGCCGTGATGCTACATTTTTATTCTCCCCACAAAATAATAGAGAAGTAAATATTTAGCATTCCATGGACTCATCGTGTAGGTGCCCATCGTGTAGGTGGTAGAGCTCGGCGCAGTGTCTAGGACTTGCGATCCATTCGGTCGTCGTTAAAGTCGTCGGTTAAAGTAAGTTCAAGTGGCTGGTGGCAGGTGGTTCAGCAGGTGTAAGTTCAATGTAGAACATTTACAATTCAACCTCTTTTTACTTTTTTTAGCTTCACCTTTTTTTTGCATGACGAAAATTTAGTGCTTAGGCCCCTTTATACCAGAATGGGTAAATGTAAATAATTTTACTATATATAATTAACGCAGTGGCATCAGCAGCATCTGACTGTAAATGCGACGATTGAAAAATCGATTCCCACTCGGGGAGAATTAATTTATTTTCATTTTCTTCGCTCTGATAATAAGATTAAGCACGGCGTTCAGTTCTGCCGTTCAACGCGCAATGTCTCGAGAAGCAGAAAGCGGGGAACGGAGTGTTTTGTTTGAGCCTAGTGAATAACAGGTTTCCTCTGCCTACCCCGATATGTGCGGGATACAGCGTGAAGAAAAAAAATAACTATAATCCCCGAGTGGGGATTGAACCCAAAGCCATCGTGTGTACAGTCAGACGCAGTTCCACAGCGCTACGTCAAACTCAAAATGAAATATATCCTCTTATTATCTGCAAAGGACACTCCAGTAGATAATAAAAAATTACCCGTTTGAGGACTCTTGAGATATTCATTCTGTATGAATATCTACATTTTATATAGATTTTTTAAGTGTATTGTTTTACTTCGAATGGTAATCAGAAAGAGTCCTTTTCTGTCTGTCTCCATTAAATAATGAGGGAAATGTGCATACAGAGTTATATTATGAAATGAAATAATATATGGCTTTAATTCAGATTTGAATGACGATATACTGATTTGGCCAAATTTTCCGTTGCAAGAATATAATAAGTCAATACTGTAACTGTTACAGTTAAGTCCGATGAAGACTAAGACTATACTTCCAAGACATATTCTGGTTCAGAGCCCACCATGATGGTCCATTATCATTAGTGTCTTTTAATATAGTATTTGGGCCCAATTCCTGAAAGCAATATTTTTAAATAGCAAACTCCTATGAATTTACAATTACCATTCTTGCTATTAAATAAATACGTCTTCTCTTTCTCTTTCTCTATGGTACATGTAGCTGTAGTATCTCCATATATTCAGTCTAGATTCCATATATTCAGTCTACTATCTTCTATCCATCATTCCTATGATTTTCCAAATCATATTCCTTTCCTTTCAATTTAGCTTGCCAGAGTGATGAAATAACAATAATGAAATATAGTCATTCCTTCGACTGGTAACTTAATCAACAACTATCGATTTAGTAAGTGAGTATAATATGCTGGAAAGAAGACAAGCCTCCCCCTCCCTTCCCCCTTGATTACCATGCATATCTAATAAATATGAGACAAAGATATCCACGCTCACTTTCTATCGCTTTATTGAAAAATAATCTTTCGCAATTTTTCCACATTTTTCCAAATCATTGGTTGGAAAATTAAACGATCTGTCGATTCTTAAGAAGCGTCATAGCAATGGCCAATTTTAATTTCGTGGTTCGAAGAATTTAATGACATATATCCTAAATAATAATATAAAATTCACACACAGTGTGTGAATTACAATTTACGTCCATGTACTAGACCCAGATAAGTAGAAATAAAGATAAGTGAGATAAGCTACATATGCATTTTACAGCAAAACTTTTTTATTGGAAACAATTTCATGTATCAAACAAACATGAAGTGCTGTGAGTCCGAAAGTTGGCAGAGTTTCGGAGCTGTCGTAGTTGTGTACGGCATAGCTTCAATTCTTATACAGAGGGATATTTCCATATATTTTTTAATATTTTTGATCTTGGTTAATTTGCTGACCACAATAACCCAACATCCTAAATCTCCAAATACGATGAAAATAATTCTAATATATTTAAAAAAAAAACAGAAAAAAAATAATACAAAATACAACATTCCATCCAAAATTTTGGGCCAAAAGTAATTATTTTTATCATAAATAGTATTAAATAAAAACTACAATCGCGTGCACACGATTTACAATTGCCTTACAACGGAAACGTAAATATTTCATACAATTTGTGGGTCAAATTACCTTATGCTGTACCTACATTTTTTATGACGCTGTAAAGATTATATCGTCAGAGTAATGAGTTTTATATTCATACTAATTTTGCTGATTATTTTTTTTATTCACCCTATGAAATATACAGAGGTTATAATATATAATAAAAGTTGATGTGTTTTTTTAGCTTCACCCTGTATCCTGCATAAAGCAGGGTAGGCAGAAGACTGGAGTTAACAGACTCCATTCCCCGTTTTCTGTACAGTTTTTGAGATATGCAGTTTTTGAGGCGTGTTGAGTTGCGGAACTGCCATACAATATAATATAGTTGTAGGTCGAAATTTAAAAAGATTTTTAGTGCAGATAGATTGTTAACAGAGCTTGAGAACAGATTGTTAGCACACAGAGGTTGCCAATATTATTGAAGAACAATGTAAAATCTACATAATAAAGACTTATAGAAATACAGTCACTTGAGAACTTGGGCGTAGAAAAAGGAGGGATTGGATGGACTGTGTACGCCCCCAGAATAGTCTGGTGCCCACTCCAGAGTATTTAGTGAATTGAATGGTGAGAAATTAGAAAATGCAATCATTATACTATAAAATATAGAGAACTATATAATATAGATATATAAAGAAATCATTTACCTATATTTCTTTATATACTTAAATTGGGTAATATTTTTTGCTATTTTCGAGAGAGATTTTGGTTTCCCATATATAATACTAACAGAATGCGATCATCCAAATATATATAGTAGAATAGATAGTTAGAATATAATGAAGAATTCAGTTTTCACTAAGTCTAAAAATGGTTTTTTTAATATTAATTAGTGCCTTTACAAGTACAAGAAGCACAAGGAGTGATTTATATTTAAAAGTTATACTATACTTATATGCCAATAGGCTGTGGCTATAATTCTTAGTATTTTTAGAAATTAAAAATGTATGGAACATTTTTCACACATATTCTGTCTTGTAGGACCATAAATTTCCAAATTGTTATATTATAACAAGGATATATTCTAATATATATATATATATATATATATATATATATATATATATATATATATATATATATATATATATATATATATATATATATATATATATATATATATATATATATATATATATATATATATATATATATATATATATAGCGCCCAGAGTATCGAACCAAAAACACCATCAGCAATGTCACCTCACATCATCAAATGAGTACTAACTTTAGATATAAGATAAAATAATTTCAATTTACCATCATATAAACAGATAAAAGGGCGTTAAATAAGCTCTGTGTTTGTGTAAACCTAACGATAACATTACACGAATTACATCTGCCCCATTTGACCTGAATAAAGGATGTTTTTGTTCGAGGATTTTTTTTCTTAACCAATGTAAAGAACAAATAGCGCTGGCAGGGTTTATAAGGTTATTTATAATCTGTGTCATGTTTTACCAATTTTTCATATTTTTGATAGTGGTGAGACTAGTTATATATCAATCTTGCAATTTATTATATTTTTTTTCATCAGCTTTTCTACTCGTAAAGTAGAAGAAGGAGCTTGGACAGAGCAGACGAGCATTAACGAGAAGTTAACTTCAAGCTTCTCTCCCTGCAAAATGATGAGAGACCAAACGGTGGAGCCATGAAATGATAAGGAGTTTCGTCTCAAAGAGCATTACAATATATCTCACTGAATTCGCAGAACAAAAAAATTATATTTTCCATCAATATTGATCTGAACACAACTGATGTGTGATTATTTTAAAATGATTGTACTTCGGATATTAGGTATATGAATAGAGAAATTGACATCTATAGGACAATTTAGACGTGATCTGAAGGAAAAGGAAACTCTTGGATAGAGTCCAAATGAAAGCACTTGGACTGTATCCAAAAATCCGGAGTCTTGATATCAAAAGTTTACACAGATTTTTAAATTTTTAGAAAATAAATATAAGGAACTACGTCTGCGTCCAAGATAATGCTCCTTTTATACTTTTTTCTCTACTTTGCTCCTAGCGAGGCAGATATCTTAGACCGTCGTTTTTAGTAAGGAAAGCAGAGAGAACCTACTGTCAAGAAACTCTAGTGACCCGCTCAAATAAAAGACAGCTTTTGACATTTATTTCTTTCTGTTGTACGACTGTCGTGGTGCAGGGGCACAGCGTCTGCCTGCAAACGCAGCGGTTTGTGAGTTCGATTCTCATTCGGGAGAATCATTTATTTTCGTTTTATTCTCTCTGGCAACAGTCAAAGCGTGGCGTTAAGTTCCGGTAACTCCTGTATTGTTGACATGCAATGCCTTGAAAGGCGGGCACAGATTAACTTAATACTAGGCGTCTTCTGTTTATGGTTCCCTCTGCCTACCCTAGCAGGGTGGGTGTATAACTTGACAGTAAAAAATAACTTTCGTACGAATATTTCATACTATGTTTTAATAACGTGATTTCTTTATATGAAAATGTTTAAAATAAGTGTTTTGGCTAGTTCAAAATTGTCATATACGATTAATAATGAAATTAATATGCTTAAATACCCCATGCTTTATTGTATGTTGAATGACAGAACTAGCGGGTAATTAAGTATAATAATTTCCTCTAGTAAACATTAAATTGAAACTGCCATATGCTATTACACTGAGCGATGATGGTCTTGAGCATAACAATTTACAAATCCTTTGTAGAAAAGGCAGTACCTATTTAAACTTTTACAGGTCGAATGTTCCCAGAAGCTTCGAACTAACGAAAAAAAATTGTCAAACGCTTGCTTTGAAGTGCTAACAAAGCTTGTTCCGGGTAGGTGTCACGTTGCCTACAAAATAACAAGGAAACTTTCAAGATATTTTTGGGTTATTCTTGGAAATTTCACTTTGTGATGTTTATTTATTTTTTTTCAAAAAGCTCCAACTAAAGTTACGATTTAGGTGAGAAAAGAATATCGTATAGTAATTGCTGAAAGCGAGACCAGCAAAACTTCTAAGAATTGGCAAAATTTCTAAGTTTTTGTATGTAAATATCGAGATATTATGAATAATACAGATCTACACCACTTCTTTTTTATTTCGCTTCATGTTTTATCTCGCGTATAACAGGATAGCTACAGGGAACCAAGTGTAAAATACTAAGCGGTACTTAACATCGCGCTTTGACTAGTCACCAGAACAAGAAAATGAGAAATTATTACTATCCCTAATGGGAATCGTATCCACAATACGCCACGACGGTTACAACCTGCCACTTTAATTTAAGTATACAAAATGCATTATAAAGTAAAGTGCATGCTTCACGCAAGAATAAAATTATAAATATGCTAATATGAAGAATTCCATAATGTTGAATAACACGTTCCAACCAAAAATTGAGAACAATTATCTTTAAATTTTTATAAGTTACTTCAAACTTAGAAAGTTATGCATACTGACTTATAATTTATGTATTTTAAAATGGGAATATTTGGTACAATTCTAATGAAAGTTTGACTCATATTTCTTTTTCTTCTTCAAGAACAAACACGTCCGTCACCCGTCATCCGTCAGCCGTAATCTATCATTGGTCACCCAAGAATATAGGTTGATAAGTTGGTCGACGGATGCCTAGTTTTTTCAAAATATTAATAAAAAATAATAATTAGTTTATACCACAAGGCTAAGCCCACCTTTATGTTTAGTAGAGCGTCCCCTAACACCAGTGTTAAAGTTAATTTGCATATATGATGAATCTACGCCGCTGTTGCTATAACTATTTGAATTTGGACGTATTGTCACTTGTATATGTTATTTTATATTTGCAGGTTAAGATGAGAGATCCTACATGATGAGTGATACAACACTCCGTTGCCCCTTTTTTGAAATTATATCTATATATATATACTTATCTATATATTAATATATATATTAGATTATTATATATATATATATATAATTTTATATATATATATATATATATATAATATATATATATATATAATATATTAATAGGTATATATATATTATATATAGTATATATAAATCATAACTGTTTGAACATAGGACGTCCTTTTTTGACATTGGTTAAAAAAAGCGAAACCAGACGCTGCCATTTTTGAATCGACAAAACACTTACTTTAAACTTTTGTGAGCAAAAAATTCATCCAATTAAAACATACTATGAAATATTTTTGCGAAAAAATAAATGTCAAAGGTTGTTATTTGAGCTGCACACTCCAGTTTTTTGACTCTCTATTATATGCGTGATAAAGTGTGAAGTTGTCAATGTTTCTAGAAAGGTCCTTAAAATATTAAAAATATTAATAGTTAATGATAATAAATTATTTATTTTCAACAAAATTACTAATCGGTTGTTGTTGTCGTTGATGTGGAACCGATTGTTGTTTTTGTCGTTGAATTTGAGATTTAAAACGGTAAATATGATATATAGAGAATGAATTGAATTTCATATATATGAAGTAGGGATTTGAATTTCAAAACCTATATACAAGTTAAAACACATCTGATAAGATCTTTCAATATCACGATTTCTGCACATTTTAAATGAAACAATATGAACAGATTAATTACGTATATTGAATTTGACAATATATTAGAAGCCAGTCCAATAGAGAAGACGGTTAGAAATATTCTACCACTTATAAAAAATTGGACTCCAGACTCCAGGGATTCAGTCAGCTCATTCTGCCTGAATCCAGGGTAGTACAAGAGGTACCTCTTGTACTGCCCTGGATTCAGGCAGAGGCCATTGGCAGTAGTTTGATATAATCATTATATTAACTGGCAGATGAATGTCAACGCAGTCTACCCGTGAGTTGTGACCACGGATTACTGCAAAGTTTTCCAAATGTCGGACTTCCAATATGGAAGAAATCGATATATGCTATCATTAACTTTTAACGTGTAGAAAATTAGAATATTTGCACCTACAATCACTATATATAGACAAAGCATACCTGTCTCGATGTACGTCATTTATGGACAATAGAGCGTTCCAGTTCAGTCTCAGTGCGGAAACGAAAGCTATGTGAATGATATATGCATCTATGCAAAGCAAATACCTATACCTTTTTAACTTACGTATTCTCTCCTATACTACTAAATAGGTAACTCCTATATACATTTTAAAAATTAAAAAAGTATACATATTATATATTATCTTTTATACATATTTACTTATTATATATATATATATATATATATATATATATATATATATATATATATATATATATATATATATATATATATATATATATATATATATATATATATATATATATATATATATATATATATATATATATATATATATATATTTTACCTATGGCTTCTCTCGTGTTTTCAAATAGAAATAACTTTATATCGAAACTAACTCGGTTTATAGAAACGAATAATTATAATAATCGATAAATGGATGGTTAATAAAAAAAATTAAAAAATTCAAATATAAAACACTACACTTATTTATCATAGTGACATAGAAGAGAATCTAGTATTAAGACTCTCCATTCTCCACTTTCCGCATGATTTGTACACATTGTGCATCGCATTCCAATGCAGTGCTCTATTTTAATAGAGCGAGGAAAGATCATTCACCTAACCGTACGGTATAGAACCACTGCACTTTTTTTTTTTAATATTTAACATAATAGAGTTTTCTAATTCAGAATCGATTATAATATAATAGAATATAAATAATTTCAAATGTAATGTTTTCTTTACTATATTAATTTTTTTCTATGTAGATCGTACAATTGTTAAGTAAAGTTCTTTTAAGCACAATCGCTTTGTCACCGACAGCATCCGACTGACAGATCTGACCTTTTCATACCACGATGACATTTAAACGATACTTGCAGATGAACAGATTTATTATTTCAATAAAGTATATATCGCTCTAGCCAATAAAGCTCAGTTAATTTTGAAATTTTGAAAAAGTACAGCTGTAACTCAAAAAGCAAAGAACGTAGTGTTTTATATATATATATATATATATATATATATATATATATATATATATATATATATATATATATATATATTGTTTCCCCTGCTATATGCGGGATACAACGTGAAGCTGAAAAAAAATTTATATATCATGAAAATAAACTGTTTCATTACTTAATCTTTATAAAAGCAAGTGTCACAAAACAGCTGCGTCTTGATGGATCTTTTTTAGCCCAAAATGTATATAAGCATATTTAGTTGAAATAAAAATGTCTAGTCTTAGACAAGGCGTGTTTTTGTCCTGTGCTTCCTAATGCAGTGTAGAGAATGAAAGAGTGAGTCAGGGGCTCCCAACCTATGGGGAGCGTTGCGGCCGCGATGTAGATATATAAATTAAATTAATTTAAATAAATTTGGGTTGACATTTATATTATGTACTATGTACATGTATATTTATAAATATATATTTATAATACAATACAATTATACTTTATTGCACAACATATATATATATATATATATATATATATATATATATATATATATATATATATATATATATATATATATATATATATATATATATATATATATATATATATATATTATATATATATATATATATATATATATAAGATGTAAAAATAAAGAAATAAGCGATCTCTTCCACGCGATCTCTTCCAGGCGATCTCTACCAAGAAGGTACATCCGCTATATCGAAAATCATTTTTTGGCTCATATTCTTTAGACCACTGATTGGAAACCATTGATATATGAAAGTGATAGAAACGACGTGTGTCGTCTAAAGATATAGACAGAATATTAAAATGAAGGTTATATATGAAATATATTTGATTTTATAAAAGGAACTCATAGAGGCAGTCCTTCTAGTAGTGTCTGTGAATTGAATTGGACTTGATCTATACAAATATGAAGCTGGAGAGTTGTACTGTTGAACACTCAGGTACTGGTTACTGGTACTGGTTTAATTTTTTTTTGTATTTCTTCTTAATGGACATTTTTCTTTTTTTTAATTCTGATTGCAGACGAAGGCGTTAATGAACTCGGTGTTATCAACTGTAATTTCAGTCAGACTCAAATCAGGTACTTAGAATGTATCGTGGGTATGGTCATACACTATTGTTAGTTATTCTCATTTGACATTTCCAAGAAGAAGTCAGAGCAGTGGTGTTAATACAAAATTAAATAAGTAATTTAATTAAAACTAATGATCCTTGTTAGCGGAGTGGAAAAAGGAGTGACTGAACACTACATTCTCACTATTTACCCTACTATATAGGAGATATTTCAAAATAACAAACATACAACCCATATAATATGTATGTACGTATATAACAAGATATAGAATTAGCTTTTAGACACAGGTGCGTAAATGGAGGTATCTTCAACCCTCGTTTCGTTGATAACATCTGGATTAGCTTGTGAAAATACTGTATATACTGTATGTACATATGTTATATATATATATATATATATATATATATATATATATATATATATATATATATATATATATATATATATATATATATATATATATATATATATATATATATATATATATATATATATATTCAGTTGGGTCATCGTCTGGCTGTAAACACAATGATACTGGGTTCAATCCATACACTAGTGTTATCCTTGGTAACCTTTCATGTATATAAGATATCTCGAATTAAGGTAGAAAGTGGAAAGTCCTACTGTTTTTTCATGCCGCGCGTAATTAAGCTTCACGTAAGTAATTCACTCTCCCCAGTTGGAATCGAACCCACAACCGCCGTTTACCGTCACACCTCATAAAATAGTACAAAACATAAACTATTTATTCATTTAAATAGCTATCTACATTCTGTACTGGCGCTTGATTTACGGTCCTTTGTAAATCCAATGTCTAATTTATGAAAGCGTTTCCCCCAAGGGTAAAACAATGAATGATTCGAGTTTGTAATATTATGTTTTGTAGCTATCCTTTTTTATTTAAAACTAGTGGAGAAAATTTAGTGATTAATCTCTCTGATGTGGTCACTCTCTCTTATGTCAGTGTGTAATTGATTGTTTGCTATGGAGAGTGTATTTATTGATATAAAAATTATCTTGTACACTTAAGAGTCATGTCACAAGTGTCATGTATATCAGCTTTTAGTCATTTTTCTATGATCAAGCGCTGGACAGCATCTGTTGGTAAATGCCATTCATTTTCTTGGGATCGATTCCCATCTAGTGCAATTTGAAGCCACAATTTTATTGTTTTCATTTTTACGTTTTACATTTTTCTACTTCAAAAATGACCTTTTACGTGATACAAAAAAATATTTGTGAGGTATTGCAAAGAGATATGAAAATCGCAAAGGTAATAATTATATATTTTTTTTTATTTTCACGCTGTATCCCGCACATAGCAGAGTAGGCAGAGCAATCTGATACTGAGCCACTCCGTATGGTATATTAATTTCGTGTAATTTTATTTTATCTACATAAGTTCCTAGCATTTGGTGACAATCTAATTAAGTATAGTATTTACTGACGGAACATATGTATGTATATATATATATATATATATATATATATATTATATATATATATATATATATATATATATATATATATATATATATATATATATATATATATATATATATTTATATAGAAGGATTATTATATATTAGAGGAAGGATGTTTACAGAACTTGTTATCAGTTTGTTAGCTAATGAAATTGAAAGATCCCTATTTGTACTAGTTTCAATAATTTTATCAACCCTTCGGATAGTTTGTTAATCTCTAATTAGTTTTAATATTAGTTTGTGTGTGTGTTGTGTTTTAATAATAAAATGTGTTGTATACAGATTATAGTTGTTTATTAACTATAGTTGTTTATTAACTTGTATTATCTATAATTTAACTTTAATTAAATAATAAATTATTATGTTCATATAACAAACAAAATGGAGAACGGAGTGTCTGAACACTAGATTCCCTCTGCATATCCTGTTTTATTATAGAAGGTGAAACCGGAGAATTTTGACAAATATCTGCTGTGCTGTGCTGAGGATCGTGACTCCACTGCTGCTCACATACATGGTGTATGGTTTCCTTCCATTTGACGCAGTTTGATGGATTGCATAACAAGCGTGTTATTATCTCTAGGTGTTGGGATACTTGATCTGACCATCTTTTTGGGTACCGTACCCTCAACCTCTTGCCTTCAACTTGAGTTGTTTTTCCAAGTTATTATTGTTCCTGCGCATTATATGCATATGGCATTCTTAGGATCACATTTCGAAAACGTCTATTCTTTGCCTGTCAGCCACTTTTAGTGTCCACGACTCCGAGCCATAGAAGAACATGGCAAAGACGAGCGTGCGAACTAAGTGAAATTTTGTGTTTGGTGATTTTTTTGTCTTTCCATTTTCTATTAAGTTGATTCATTGTTATTTTCGCCATGCCTATTCTACGCCGGATTTCGGTTTCAAATGTCCCTTTGTTGTTGACGATTGAGCCAAGGTATTGGAATTGGAATCAGGGAATCAGGGCTGCCAGTGTTCGTAGGTGCCAACCCTTTGAAACCCTGCACGTGTACCCTGGGTGATGCCAATCGGGAAACCAGGAAGAATGCAGAGCCACGGGTGGCGGTCAAATAAACTGTTATCTCGACTTGCTTGGAGACCAAGAGTAATTGAATACCCTCTGAACAACCCAAAAAAGGAGGTAATGGGAACCCACTTCAATTATATCCCAAGAGAACTTCAATGTAATATATCTCATGACTGATTTCATTTATTTTTGCATAGAATAATATCCTAACCTCAATCCTGTTATAACCCTGTTAAATTAGACCGGAATAATATTGTAACAGCATTTAGACTTCGCTCCGGACACATTTTTGATGAAGGAAACTGTCTCGCCTAATTGTTCGGATTGTGGAATTGTAGATGTGTATCATATTTTAATGGAATGTACCCGTAGTGAACCTTTGATTTCGCAAACTGCAGACAACTCGATTGGAAGTTGTAATATATATCTCTCAAATCCTTCATCCAATATGGCCAAGTTGTTATATAGTAAATAGTATAACTAATATATTTTTAAGTTTATTTGTAACTACTAACCAGAGCAACATAATCACCCAGTGACTCAGATCTTAAAATGAGAATAAAAAAAAAATAAGAAAAAGAATAATACCCTACTAACATTTAAAAGAAGATTTTTTGATGGAATTTGAACCTACCGCTTTAGCAATGTATCTACATATATATATATATATATATATATATATATATATATATATATATATATATATATAGATATATATATATATATATATATATATATATATATATATATATATATATATATATATATATATTATATATATATATATATATATATATATATATATAATATATATATATATATATATATATATATATATATATATATATATATAATATATATATATATATATATATATATATATATATATATATATATATATATTGGTACAGTAAAAATAAGTTATCTTGAGTTTTCTTATTTTATTAGTAACCTGAACCATAATAGACGGTTCCACCCTATTTTCCTCAACACGCCTTTGT
The DNA here is from genome assembly GCA_037127375.1 of Dione juno. Taxonomy (NCBI): domain Eukaryota; kingdom Metazoa; phylum Arthropoda; class Insecta; order Lepidoptera; family Nymphalidae; genus Dione; species Dione juno. Next base: position 1,403,844 of record JAXRJS010000103.1, on the reverse strand, counting down.
AAGATGAAGTAAAAGCCAAATGATATCCTTCTACAAAAGGTGATTTAATAACATTTTAGATTTACCTACTGTTTCAGTGGTAAATATGTATTTACGTATGCCTGGAATATTGTGGGTACAATTCCCACTTGGGGGACTGAAATATTTAATTTAATAAGAAAAAATTAAATATTTAACAAGCAGTTCTTGACTAGAGTCAAGAGAAAAACCCTGGTATATGCGAAATACAGCGTGAGTTAAAAAAAAATTGTCATGTTCAGTAAGTTATAATAACTATGCCATGCTAACGTCAACTATTAAAATTCAATGTCAATCTAATAAAGAACTTTCAAACGCAACTAATGCTTTTACCATGTAAGCTCTATTACTAAAATCGTGACATCATCAATTTAGTTCACACCAATATAAGTTACGGAGTTAGATTGATTAGATTGCTTGCAGTGAACATATATATATATATATATATATATATATATATATATATATATATATATATATATATATATATATATATATATATATATATATATATATATATATATATATATTATATATATATATATATATATATATATATATATATATATATTAACTAGACTCCTCCTCATTAGAGAGAGATAGAGAAACAAACACTATAAAAAACGATTTTTCAAAACTCAACGGAAACGGAACAAACGGAGATTTAGATATGGCATTTGAGACGGGATTAGTAAAGGCTTCAAGGCTTGAATGCTTTAACACAATTTGCTAAACGAATTTTACGCGGGAAAAAGTCTAAAATTACAATTTTACAGTATGTATGTCAGCATTATAAAAATAAGTTATTATTTTTAAAGTGTTAATTCACACTAACGATACAAAAATACTGGAGAAACCATTTCGATATCCCGTTGCGTTTGAATTATAATTTATTTTTAGCTTTTAGCATTTTATTTTACACGAGCAAGGAAGTTAAATAATTTACATCCCCCAAAGTGGAAAAGGAATCTACAACTTTTATAAATTACTACACAAAAGGAAAATTCCACATTATTCATATTCTTAAACTACCCCCTATTTAAATATTTTTTAAAACGTTTGTCGTGTTTGATTTATTATAGTGTTAGTAGAAACGCGGTACAGTCACGGAATGAATTAAATAATAAAGTTAATATTGATTTTTTTTGCTAATTAGGTCATGTTTAGGTCGTTTCTAGTGAAATAGAGGCTACCTTTGTCTTTGAGTTGAGCACTCTGTATCCGGCACATAGCAGGAGCCTAGTGTTAAGATATTCTGTTCCCCGCTCTCCGCCTTTCGAGGCATAGCGTGTTGAGTGGCGGAACTAAACGCCGCGCTTTTGTTTTGTTGTACTTTATTTCTAAATGTATATAATTTTGAATTAAGTTTAAAGTCATTCATTGTTTTGAAACTTTTGGCGTGACAAGTAAGTTCGAAGTGACATTTACCTTACCTTTAACTTATTTACCTTTCTCATTTTTACCTATTTTTTCTTTCTTATCCACTATGTGTACGTTATTTAAAATTCCATACGCTTTTCTTCGGTATAACCTCTATAATCTATTTCGATATTATCGGTCAAGTTGAAAGGCGATGAGTGCTTTGTGGGTTGAAATTATAATAATTACGAATAATGTTCTCATATTTGCATATAAGGAGATTAAATAAGAAAGCTACTATGGCGCTGTTGGTAAGATCCTAGACGTTTTAATTAGTTCGAATCCGCTAAAATGAAATGAAGCATACGCTAGCTTTTAGGTAAATTAATTTGCTTTACGCTTCTGTCACATATGGCAGAGTAGGCATAGAGAATCTAGAGTCTAGACACTCCGATATGAACATCTTTCTAATAGAATACAAATTTGCATATTGAGTAGCGTCGATTGTAATAATAGGGATCGAACCGGCGACCATCGCGTTTTCAGATAGTGACCACAACATTTGAAAATCACATAAAGTCTCAATTCTCAGGTGAATGATTAATTCGTAGAAGTAATTAGAAACTAGTATAATTTTGACGTTTGGTCGAAACACAAGGTCGTGAGATGTCCCATCAGAGGTCTCGGAGGTCGGGAGGGCGCTCCTTCCTAACGAGCTAAGGTTAAAGGGCGAATTCAATCAATTAAACATAATATTACTTTCGTTGAGGCCGCCGTGGCTCAGTGGTGAATATTTGTCTGTAAACGCGATGGTTGTGGATTCGATTTCCGCTCGGGATTAATAATTGGATTTAAAATGCAAGCAGGTGCCCAAATTTGTTCGCGTGTGACGCAATTAGAACGTCAAACATTTGTGCATTGTAAGTATAGATTTGAAATCCAATGAAGAAATATATAATATTTATTATATATCTTTTTCTCGCTCTAGTAACAAGAGGAAGCTCTACGTAGAGTTCCGCCGCTCCGCAAGCAATGTCTCAGAATTTCGCCTAAAGTGGGGACGGAGTGTCTTAACACTAGGTACTCTCCGTCTACCTTGATAATAGTAATTGAAAAACGTAATAAATAAATTTTTAATATCCAAACTGACATTAAATCTTGTACTCTAGCTTAATTCGACAGAACAATACGGGCGATAAAGTAAACTAAAGGTTGACCGCAGTCGACTCACCTCGCTCCACGTTTTATAACAAAACACATTTGTTCACACCAGGTGTCATTGTCAGCAACTTCCAAAATGAGCTTGCGCTGTGTTAATGAAAGTTCTCCTGAATTATACGCTGGTTGTATGCGTATTTTTGCTACAAAACAATAGAAATCGTTGTTTTACGCAATTGGGACATTATGGAGCATAATGCTTAGTGGCTGAACACTACATTTTATATTATCTTTGCTTTAATATCACTCTGTTTTCTCTATGCCTAAATTTACACTGTTCTACTCTGGTATAATTCATCCATAATTTATTTTTTTATTTTATATATATTTTTTTATATATAGTTATTAAGAAGTTTCCTCTTTCAAAAAAAAGGTGTACTCAAAGCGATTATGAAAATGAGATATCGAGTGACATACATACACAAATATAAATGTCAGTTTTGGAAGTCAATTAAAATGTAAATTATATCAGTTATATAAGTGACATCTGTATTTGTATCCGAAATGAAACCACGGCCATACATTTGAGTATAACGATGATGCTAAAAGTCCTAAATATACACGATATAACTCCTGTTTAAAAGAACTTCAAACATAAGTTCTACTTCAATTCAGGTTGTTTAGTTTCACCTTTCATATGTGTATACTTATTTGGAGATTATGAAGAATGGACAGAAGTGAATTTACACTGATTTATTACTAGGTAATCGATTTATTACTTAGTAATAAATCTATTTAAACTCGCTTTGCGTACAAATAAGTATAAATATATATCAGGATTAAGCCAAGTAACAAATTAGCTCGCATTCAATCTAGAATTTGGTTTAATTTAGTCAGAGCTCGATTGAATTGTGTTTAACCACAACGTTTAAAGACGTGTACTTGTAAGGGAAATACGTATTATACAATTAAGAACTCTTAATCATGTCTTTTGTACTGAAATTAGAAGGAGAATGATCTAGAGATTAATAAATAGATATTTTTTGTGAGCTCTACTTTCCTTTCTAAAAATGCGTAAGCGCGTAGTGGCGTAACTTAACACCGCGCTTAAGAGAAGACCCTTAGTGGGGAAACAAAAATGATGCCTTCCATCCAATATGGATTAAACCATACAACCATCGCTTTACATGAAGTGGCTAAGCCACTGACAGTCTGACTCTGACTCATCATTTCCATTTCCACTTACTGCTCAACTAAAAATAATATATAAAACGTTTGGGAATTCAACAACACACTATGTCAAACAAAACCAAGATAGTATTTTTTTTAATTATTAAGCCAGCTTCACGCTGTATCCCGCATTTAGCAGGGTTAGCAGAGGGAACCAAGTGTTAAGATCGTTCCCCACTTTTTGCCTTCCACATCAATATTCACACTTTGTTTCCTTACCAGAGTGGGAAAAATTAATTTTCTTCTTCTTCTTCTCTTTATATGTGGCATTTATAGCGTGCCAGTTTAGCACAATTCACTTCGCCAAAGTCACGTTGAATGGAGAATGTACGGTAAAAAGGAGATAACTACAAATATTGATTCTGACATGTCAATTTCATTACAAAAGGCGTAAATACTTTAAAACTATTATATTATATTCGCGTACGCCAAGCAAAATTGCTATATTGTTGTGAGAATATTAAAAGCTACTTCAGAATATTTAAAATTTTATAGATGTTTTCAGTAAAATATATTTCTTTGAAGTAAAATTTTCTTATTTATCTTAGAATTTTCTATAAAATCTAACTCCAGTTTCTTACAATTGAGTGTGAAAATAAAAGAAGGTGAAGCGTAATGTTCTGCCAATTGTAGCTGAATAAAATACAACTTGCTTGTTTTTGTTAAAAGATCTATCTAGGCTACAATAAATTAGATTTAACGTTCTCAAAGCAAAAATACTCTAAAAAAGTACTTTTATTGATAAAGCTTATTTGAAGTTACGTACAGTTTGGATTTAGGCTTGACATTAATAGATATATATGAAACCCTTCCGTTGAGTGATTGACAGATAGAGCACGGCCGAAATTTGGCATGCTGTGAGCAAAGTTCATACAGGAACGAAAAAAAGCGAGATTTTACATTTTACAGTCTACCATAAAACATTTTGCGTTCATTCGATGTAATTTTTTAGATGAAGCATAAAGAAAAGATTTAATCAAATATTTTGTTGTATTTTTAGTTTCACGCTGTATCCTGCGCACGGTAGGTAGGCTTTTTGAGATATTGCGTGTTTGCGTGTTGAGTGGCGGAACTCAACGCCGTGCTTTGGCTTGTTACCAGAACAAATCGAATCAAACCCAAAACCGTCGTTACAATCAAACATATTTAAAAAAGTTCCAACATATGTATAGCCCCAATATCATTTGTCATACTCACCAAGTAAGATAAGTAAAAATGCTTAAAAAAATATACCTACATTTCTCACAAATCGTTTAAAAGAATGAACGAGTAAATGAAAAATCACGTTATTCTCAATTTACTTATATTTCAATTCAAATTTTTCTCTTTCATTTTTTTATTTCTTTCATCTATCGAAAGCTTTTGATATAACTGACAGGTTTTTTCATCATTTTCTTGTGCAATGGTTCATATGATATTCTATAATGTTTTGTTATTTCACACATATATATATATATAAATATATATATATATATATATATATATATATATATATATATATATATATATATATATATATATATATATATATATATATATATATATATATATATATATATATATATATATATATATAATAATATATATAATATATAAGATAAAAAACGTATGTGTAAACGTATATGCAAACTTTTGCTGTCTGTAGAAGTATAATAACTTTATTATTATACGATAAATAAAATAACTTTATTATTTTTACAATGATTAATATTTTTTATTTTTCTGTCTGTTTTCGCACGCTAACCTTAGAAACTTAATTTATTAGGGTAAGTTTGTTTTATTTCTATATTTCATATATAAAAAAACTAATACTCAATGTACAATACATGCATAATATATTAGATCGGCTAGTTGATAGTATTTTTTTTTATTTAATTCCTTTTCTGCCAGCACTAGGAATCTAAAATAAAACCACGAGGGCATCGTGAGTTTTCAAACATTATTGTTTCAAACCTGTCCCACGTCGGGCGCCATATTTTTACCATTCTAAAGCCTTGCTCTTACTTACCTGAAATGAATAAATACATATTATGAGTCTTCGTGAACATTTCGAACAATGCTTTGGTTATGAAAGTAGTGTTCAAGTTGAATGTACGTTAGAGGATTGCTAGTTATTTGCTTGTTTTCTTAACAGTTTTCCTTAACAGATATAATTTTTAACATATATAATTTTTTCCCCTGAGAAGGAATTGAACTCTTTAGTATACTATTACTATTATCTATATCTATATATATATTATAATTGATTGATTAATATATATATATATATATATATATATATATATATATATATATATATATATATATATATATATATATATATATATATATATATATATATATATATATATATATATATATATATATATATATATATATATATATATATATATATATATATCTTTAAAAGAACATTAACAATTGACCAAAAATGATAATTTGAGCTCAATAATGAGGCGGGCAACCATTTGGAAAGATATAAAAGTATCGTTAGACGTAATTTAGTGTAACGTGAGCTTATAGGAGCTTTATCTAAAAACTTTTATTATTTCGTATCCGATCTCTTAAGCTTCTTTTATGAAAAATTGTAATATAGGCAGTTTGAATACAATGTAAGTAAAATAAATCTTCTTTGGAAAACAAAATGTTAGTATATATTTTAAAGAAAATTTTTTATAGCTTCACGCTGTATCCCGCTTATAACAGGGTAGACGGAGGGAACCTAGTGTGAAAACACTCTGATACTCTGTTACCCATTTTCCACTTAATTTGACTAAAGATGATTGGTGGAACTCAACGCTGCGTTTTGTTATATTACCAGAATGGGGAAAATTTAAATAGTTCCTTCTCACCGAGTGGGAATCGAACCCACAACCGTCGCGTTTACAGTCAGACGTTGTGCTGTTCCACGATCTTTTTCACAAAATATTACATCATATTTAATTAGTAGCGTACTATAACTTAAAACGGACTTCCCGAGTTTTATTAAAATGTGAAATATGGCTGCAGTCAGTTACATTTTTTTTAATTATCTCCCTAACAAAGCTGTTGAATGAGATGATAATAATTTAATATTATAAAAAAAAACATATTTTGTGCTAATTAGTAGGTACCAGAAGTTTCTTTTAATACTTTTTTTTGAAAGCTTAACAAGTTTTTTTTATCGCCTCCTTCCAAAATTAAGCAAATGCGTAGTACTTTAAACCAAGGCAAGTAGTGAAGTATGACTATATAGATTAAATATTGTTCAAATTAATAAATTCGAGTCAGTCGGTGACGAAAGAGGTTTCCATATTACTAAAAGTGTCAAGTCTAAGACCAAACTGTACATTACTTTTGATACGCATCATAGATAAACAAAATCGAGTATTTTTGTTTTTAAACGTAAAATCTATTATTATGTATGACTTTCTACAAAAAAAAAAAACCCGAAAAGAAAGACAGTGAAATTATTTTTCTTTTTAAATATTACAATGTGAAATATGGTCACCCATCCTAAATCAACAAAATAAAGATTGCTTGACCTAAGCCCTATATTATATACTACGACTAATTTTGTCTTCTACAGATATCATATATAAGGCTACTTATCATATTATTAATAAAAATAAATCAAAACGTTGAAACAATTTATATGATAATTATTGTAGAGTTAATAAGTTCAATGTTGATCCAACCATGTAATCTCAGATCATTGCGAAATGAGGGTAGATGAGAAAAATTTCAAAAATCACCCTTATATTTATCATGTTAAAGGCGACATTTCAATAACATGAAATCAATATTTATAAATAAATTAAATTATTATAAATGTATGTAAATATTTAAAAATATTTTAATCTTTGTAAATTTATTGGCAATACGTTTCTTATAGTTGTCATATTTACGAAGTATATTTCCCTAGCCATTAGTCATTTTACTATGACAGTAGACTCTATAATAGGTGTTAAGTTAACGGAGTGTCTTAACACTAAATTCTCTCTGTTAGCATTGATAAAGCCAAAAAACTTTGAAGTGTCAAACCCACCACACCAGAGCGCAAGATGTAGTTAGGTCCTTCTACAACGATCCGGTGCCGTACGCGAGGCTACTAAGAAATCGTAAGCGGTAGTTTGATATAGTAATTGTATAAAAGCGATGGTTTTGGATTCATTTCGCACTCGGCGTTGTGTTCTGCCATTCAACAGGCAATATCTCAAAAGGCAAAAAGTGGGGGACCGAGTGTTTTGACACTAGGTCTCAAACGCCCCCTCCTCCCCACCCCACTGCAATGTGCAGGATACAACGAAAAAGGTAAAGAGAACATTCGCATCAAATGACAAACGAATATGACTTTAGTCTTACCGTGACTGGACTGCTGTAAAGTGTTCAGAATTTCAAATTTCAAAATTGTATACCAGAAGATGATAAAGTATCCGCTTAATTCGATTGAAGACTTTAATTTAATATCTATATTACACTTATATAAAATTAATCAGAAAAATTGAATATGCAAACTGATCTTATATAACGTAACATTTTGTGTTAGAAGGAAATCGTTCGTTTTATTTACATCATCTCAGATTGTAATCTCGTTAAGTAGATTTCAGCTTTGCTTTAAAGTAATGACGTTGAGTCATCGATACGTCATTTCCATTTGATTTTAATCCATTTCTCATAGAACAGTGACGATTTGTGATGTGATTTGGGAAAATTTCAAAACCAACGTAATTCAGGTTACTTAATAAATAAAATCGTGTAGTTCAAGCGAGTTTCGGGCGGGTTGTTAATAATATTAATTTTAAAAATTTTAATCTGTTTTAACCCTTAACTACCTCCTCCTACCTCCTACCTCACCTCTCACAGATATCCCCCTTATTTTTGGGGTTCCGTACCTAAACGGTAAATATGGAACTCTTTACTAAGCCTCTACTGTCTGTTTGTCCGTCTATATGTTTGTCACCAGGTTGTATCTCATAAACCATGATAGTTAGAAGGCTGACCGTCGTCGCTGTAACAACAAATGTTAAAAATTAAAAAAAAAGTTAAATATTTCGTCAGCGGAATACCTAAAATCATGAAATAGCTACGGAACCCTCGGCACTACTCGCACTCGCACTTGTATATTGTATGACTTTATACATCCTTGTGCCTTTTCCCTGTGCCCCTGAGTGGTATGTAGCCATTCCGCGAGGTTTGAAGTACACTCGATTCTTTTATGTGAGCAAAAATCTACTTTTGACAGATCTATGTTGTATTTTTTTTGACTGTGTGAACCAAAACGTCTCTTTGACATTCAATATCGGGAATTTGTGGGAAAATCTTCAAATCAAGATTTTGATTTTGATGTCTTGATCTTACAGATTTTCTTTCCAGTGCAGGGCAGGGTAAGTGATGAAAAAAATTCTTCATTTTTAACAATTTTTCATTTATCGTATTTAGTTTTCATTCGTCCAATGATTTCAGTAACGAACTGGTTATTTGCCACTAAATAATAGTTTTTTTTTTTGGTAAATTACTGATCTTAGGTTGTATATAGTTAGTGTTCTTGGTGTTCAGGAAGAATAGTAATAAATTGAAAACAGGTTCAATTTTAAACTTGCTATACTGCTTTACTGACTGACTATACCAAATATGGAACATCATGTAACTACTACTACTAAATTGGCATTCAATACATCCAACCAATCCAACAGGGAATGTTTACGTATAAAGTCCACGCAGACAAAGTCACAGGCGACAATCATCGCGTGTACAGTCAGACGTGAACCATCATAAAAAACATGATAAATTTACCACTTTAGAAACTCAAAGAAAGTGTTAAAACAGTGCTCGGGAGTAAAGCCTTTTACACTGTTCAGGAATATTTATATGATTAAAATTTATGGAATTGTAATAGTATTATGTATAATGAGTTTCTTGCCGGCTTTTCCCAGCAGTACTGCTTTCCAAAAAGGTAGCGACAATATAGTATAAATACTCTTCTTCTTCTTCTTCTTGGCATTAGTCCCGGCTTTTGCCAGGGTCTGCCTTCCGACTAAGCCTACTCCACTTTGCACGGTCTTTAACATCCTCAGTGGACAATCTATTGGCTCTCATATCTTGTGTCACGACATCCAGCCATCGCTTCCTTGGGCGTCCGGGTGGTCTAACTCCAGGGACAGACATGTCAAGGCACTTCCTTCCGACATAGTTCTCAAATCGGCGCATAACATGGCCATACCATCTCAGGCGACGCTCTTGGAGCTTATCCGCTACGTCACGGACCCCAAGACTACCTCGAATGAATGTGTTGCGTATGCGGTCGGACCGCGTAACGCCACACATCCATCTCAGCATCTTCATCTCCGTGACGTGAAGCTCCTGAGTGTGCCGAGATAATGTTGGCCAACATTCGCTGCCGTATAAAAGAACCGGTCGGATAATGCTCTTGTATATCAGTCCCTTGAGCTTGGGCGGTATTCTGCTATCACAGACTACACCAATGACCTCCCGCCATTTGACCCAGGCAGCGTTTATACGGGCATGGATGTCGTGGTCGATGCCTCCAGACTCATGCATAACGGCTCCAAGGTACCTGAACTTTCCCGACTTAACGGCTGGCTCAGGCCCAATATGGATGGTGCTCGAGTCCGGGTTCCCGCAAGCCATGTACTCGGTCTTCGACACATTCAGTTTGAGACCACTGTTCTCAAGCGCACCCTTCCAGGCGTTCACTTTACGCTCCAGCATCAGTCGGTTCTCGTCGATGAGTACTATGTCATCGGCATATATCATCAGCCACGGGGGCTGGCATTGGATGTGAGCCGAGACAGTATCCAGCACTACATTGAATAAGAACGGACTAAGAGCTGAGCCCTGGTGAACCCATACTGTAATCGGGAAGGGCTTGGTATCGCCAACAGCGGTCCTAACTGTAGAAACAGAGTCGTTGTACATGTCTCTGATAATAGCAACATAGGATTCAGGGATCCCTTTGGATCGCAGTGCCCACCAGATACATTGACGTGGCACACAGTCAAAGGCCTTCTGCAAGTCCAAAAAGGCCACATGCAGAGCTCTCCTTTTTTTCCCTGTAAGCCTCCATCAAAGTTCTGAGGGCAAAAATGGCGTCCATAGTGCCTGATCCTGGTTGAAACCCATACTGGGACTCAGAGACAGTACATTCTTGGCGGAGCCTGAGGCCGATCATGCGCTCGAAGAGCTTCATGGTGTGGCTCATAATCTTAATGCCCCTATAACTACCGCAATCTTGAACACTGTCCCTTCCTTTGTAAATAGGGATAATAAAGCTCTGCCGTCGGCATCTTTCCAGTATTCAAGATACGGTTAAACAGGTCAGTAAGTATAAGCACACCAAGAGAGCCCAACGATTTCCACGCCTCGATTGGGATGTCGTCAGGTCCTACCGCTTTTCCGTTCTTCATGCGTCGAAGACAATTACGAGTTTCGTCACGGGTTATTGGAGCAACAAGTCCGAGTTAGGAGATAATTCAAGAGGAAGACAACAAGACTGCTGAGTGTTCAGCAGCTACTTAAAGTAGCTTCTCCATCTCTCCTTCACAGAGGCATGACTACAAAGCAACGTGCATTGAGAATCTCTGACGCAAAGACATTTTGTAATATCCTGCGTCGCTTTATCTCGAGCACGAGCCAGTTTGTATATGAGCTTCTGCCCCTCCACAGTTTCAAGTTTATCGTACAATGGCGACAAACTTTCTCTGCGGGCTCTGGCTACAGCTCTTTTGCTGGCCAGTTTCGCTGCTATGTACTCCAGTCTGTCTTCAGGAGAGTTGGAATGCTGCCATTCTTTAAACGCAGCCTTCTTTTCCTGAATCACCCCCTGCACCTGGTCATTCCACCACCATGTCTCCCTGTCGATGACACGCCCACCCTTAGTAACACCAAGAACTCGCTTGCCCGCCGCAATGATTGTTGAATGAGCTCGATCCCATGCAGTCTGAGCGGTCTCGGTGTTAGTCAGTAGATTTTGACTCTCCGCCTCCACTCCCACTATAGTATAAATACTATACATATATATATATATATATATATATATATATATATATATATATATATATATATATATATATATATATATATATATATATATATATATATATTATATATATATATATATATATATATAAATTCAATTTATACATACTCATGTGTTCATTCGACGATTCAAAAGTACTTGTAAAAGTTTATTTGAATAAAGAATATTTTCAATATTAAGTTTGATAAATATATACAGCCTTTACACGTTACTTAAATATATCTGCCAGTTATTTAATCCCATACCCACAACCCACAATAAAAATCCCAAACCCATTGAAAACGTACATCCTCTTACATACAAATATTTGATGAATTTACATCATATAAAATTCTCAAATAACCGCTATAGCGTACAATAAAATATGTATATATGAAATCCGACGGCCAAGGATAACAGCGCTGAAATTTTGTAGAGGTATTTTTTAGATAACGTATATAAATTTAAACGTATAGGGATTTAAGCCTGCACCTCTTGGATATTGTATAACCCGTCTAAGTCTAACTAAGATATTCTTTTTTTTTTAAAGAACATCAAAAGAAAATCAAATAAATATATTGTTTATACAAACATTTTTGAATCGTCGAATGAACTAGCGATGCTATCAAGCTTCAGTTCCGGTTCCGATAGGTTGAAATTTCCGATTGATATAACACCTTCGATTCCAACTTTCGCTTCCGATATTTTTCAATCTGACGTTAAAAACGGACGTGTACCAACAGGTTTCAACTTGTCGTGCGAATAATATCTCTCTCATTCGATGTTTTAAGTTAAACATATCCAAGGTTTTTATAAACCAGGGAAAAGAAAGAATCTATCACTTTTAACAATTTAATTTTAATTTTTTTTAAGAATTCTTAAAGATCTTAACACATTCATCTACAACTGATAAACCAAAATCATAAACTCCGACTCTAACGTAGATTAAGTTAACACCAGCTCCATAACATACCTATCGATTGAATATATCGCTACGACCGTTGCGACAACAACGGTAACAACTCAACAGTTGCTTTCCGATATACTGCTATTTGGTTATTGGGGGAATTCAATATAGAACTTTTATTAATCTATGTATAATATAAACAAGACACCTTGATGCGTTGGAACGCAGTGCAGTCTAACTGTAAACGAGATGGTTACGGTTCCATGTCAACTCGGCGGAATAAATTATTATCTTTGCCTCTCTCTCTGGTCAGAATATATTTGAGTCTCTCTCTCAGAATAACGTACGGAAAAGAGTGTCATAACACTCTGCCCAACCCACTATATGCTCCCGCTATAGAAGCAAAAAAAACAAAAAAATCCTCTATGGAATACGCATTTTATAAATCTATTTACATTTTTTTCTATTATATTTATTATATTTCATACTAGCATAATAATATTTATATTTCACTGGTGTAAGATCAGTTTACAATAATCCCTTTTATACGGTTCCATATAGATAGTATATATGAGAAGCTTTACACAATACACACACACATATATATATATATATATATATATATATATATATATATATATATATATATATATATATATATATATATATATATATATATATATATATATATATATATATATATATATATATATATATATATATATATATATAGCCATTGTGGATCAGCGGCATTCCATCTGACTGAAATTAGACACTTGTGGGTGCGATTCCAACTCAAATGAATGAACTATTATACATATACTCGCTCGGGTAAGAAGATAAAGCGCGGCGTTGGGCGACATTGGGCGGCGTTGGGCGACATTGGGCGGCGTTGGGCAGAAAGTGGGGAACGGAGTGTCCTAACACTAGGTTTCTTCTGTCTATAATAACTAGAGTAAAATTTTTTATCAAAAGAAAAGAAAGATAAATAGATTCAAATTCAAATGCCATATACTCGTATAAGTATTCCAAGTGTAGATACATAGCAGTTTCAAACATTAATTAGGGAAGCCCTTGCGCTGTCACAATTTATTACATTTACCCCAATTTGAACAATATATCTGTCTCTTTGCGAACTTCATTTGCTTTGAAATGAGGAACTGCCTGCATATATTTCTCGTTTATAGCAGGATAGGGAGGGAGTATCTAGTGTCTTTTCTCCAGCTTTCCGCCCATATTAACAACCCAAAAAGAAAGAAAAGAATAGAATATTCTTCATTGTCTATTATTGTATAGTATATATATATATATATATATATATATATAATATATATATATATATATATATATATATCTATATATATATATATATATATATATATATATATATATTTATATATATATAATATATATATATATTATAAATATATATATATATATATATATATATATATATATACTATATATATGGTTAGGTATACCACATGTATCAATGGATTCTTCGGAAAAGATAGATTGATAGATGTGTATTAAGGAAATATTGATTGTTATACTTTCCGAAAGACACTTACAAAGTGAACCTAGTGTTAAGACACTCTGTTCTCCATTTTCCGCCTTTCGAGACATTGCGTGTTGAGTGGCGGAACTCGAAAATAATCAATTCTTCCCGAGTGGGAATCGAACCCAGAGACCGTTGTTCGGGCAGATGCTGTTCCTCTGCGGCACAACGGTCCTCTTTTTTTGTTTTGGTCCAAGTTTTAGTTTTATAGTCTACAAAACTCGTATTAGAAAAATAAATTTTTCATATGTAAATAAAATTTAAACCCACTATAGGTTCATTCAGTGACATATAACCTAATTGAGACACATTAGTTAATCTATTAATATACACAAGAAAAAAAAATTAATAACAATTTTATAAGTACTGGTCAATTGCAGCAGCACAGGGTTCGAATCCTAGCCAAGGGATGAATGAATTTTCATTTTCCCTCTATCACGCTACTGAACACGCAATATCTCGAAAATTGAGTGATATAGCCTCTATATGCGGGATACAGCGTGAAACTAAACAAAACACACAATTTACTTTTTAAATTCACTTCCATATTATTGTCACAGAATTAATACTGTACAAGTGTGGCTTATTGTAGTTTTATTATTATATGGGCGTATCATGTGTGTTTTATTTGAATCTACTATAATATTACAGTACATTTGTTACTGATGGCGCAGTGGTACAACTGTGCACGCGTTGATAATGGGATGGATCCCAGTATAGGGGAAGATTCATTTTCTTAGGGTTCCGTACTTCATAGAAATAATATAGATAATTTTTTTTATTGTCTCTCTTACTTCATACGCTGTAGTTTATTTCATACAAATTTATGCCGTCGTGACGTAGCGGGGGCCTGCCTGTAAAAGCGACGGGTATGGGTTCGATTCCTTCTTAAGGGATTGAATCACTTTCGGTACCTCGTACCGTAACAAGGTAAACCACGGCGTTGAGTTTCGCAACACGAAGAAGCTTGAAATTATTGATCTTTTTATTATTTTCTTATTTTGAACAAATGAGTAAATACGTCCGTATATTTAAATTTGTCGACTTTTATTAGTTTATATTTATAAATCATTTTATAAGCCCTCAGTGTGATTTGCCCTTGAATAATATATAATATAAAACTTAGTTAGCTTTGGTAAGATCACGCGTTGTGGAAACTGTAAAACGAAAATCAGTCAAGTGCGAATTCCACTCACGTATCGAGGGTCCCGTACCAGTTTCATTGTTTTAGGTCAACGGGAAGTACAACATTACAAAAGTTAATTTAAATTTAAATTTGCCAGTAGCCTTTTTTTTAAATGAACTATACACACAATTTTGTAGTTGTTTAAGTATTTTTTAGGAATCGACCCTATACTTGATTGCACTGGCATTGAAAAAATATACTTATATTATATTATTATAAATATACTTATATTATTATATTATTATTATTTTACTGTACTGAACTAAAAAAATAAATAAATAAATAAATTAAACCTGCTACCCATCATATAAAAAGGTTCACAATTTAAATTTCATAATTAAAAGCTTTATAGTTATTTCATTTCCTATATTTCATTTGAAGGTAGAGAGCTTTTAGATATATTAAGGTGTTAGCGTGACTTTTGGTGCTTAAGCGGTTTTTATGGAAAATTATTTGGGTCATTAACCTTTTAACTTAATAAATAATTTTATATTTTTATTACTTTTATTGTTCCACACAAAAGGAAGAAAATATATTTTTAGAAAACGTGTAATTTTTTTTAACGAAACGGACTTTGATCCCTCACCCTTTTGGTAGCCCTCCAAGCACTCTTATCATGATGATGACAATCTCAAGTTTTTATATACACTGATTGTGTATGAAATTAGCTACATATATATAAATTTGTAATGACTTTATCTGTTAAGTACTCATAAATTGTAATTTTTGGAATTTATTCTCTATATGTACTATAAGTTCTTACTTTTTGCCAAATTTCATAATTCTAGGCCAACGGGAAGCACTCTATAGGTTTTGATTACGTGGTGAATTACATACAAAATGTTGCAAATTTGAAGCATAAACGCTCATATCTTTGGATTGCAGTTGGCTTGGCGGTGTCATTTTTTTTAAGCTCTAAACAACTGTAGACATGGATATTTGAGATTAATTACAGCTGCATACCTTCAAGCGATCTGGAAAGTCTTGATAGATAGGCAAACAGATAAAAACACGAACAACTAGGTGATCTTATAGGAGTTCCGTTTTTCCTATAAGGTACAGAACCATAAATAACACAGTATAAATATTCTCCAAACAAACTTAGCACTGTGTTAGCTTTTGAAAGCTAAAAGCTACTTCCTTCTAATAGAATCACTGTTTGAATTATCTTTTGTATTTAATTTGATGTTTTATCTTACATAGTAAATGAGAAGGAGAAAATTTAGGGATAAAACACTTTTCTGTGGTCCTAGTGGCAGAACTTAACGCCGTGCTTTATTGACAAAATCAAAAATCAAAATTAAAATATTCTTTATTCAAATAGGCTATTACAAGCATTTTCGAATCGTCAATTAACATAAGTGTCAGTATTGTCAGTCCTACTAGAAGCTACCTCCAGCTCGGAGAGCAGTTCTGCTGAGAAGAGCTGGCGAGAAACTTAACAGTTTCTCTTTTTAATGTAAATTTACAATATATTTACAACTGTGGTAAGCCTCCCGAATGAGAATCATCAGTACTTAACTCCGCACACTAACATCCGTATAATATTCTTGGAGTGAATAATATACTTTCCCTAATAATATATTATTAATTAATTGTTCAAAGAGTAAGTCTGTTAGTATTTGACAATTGGACCAAGATAACTTTATTCTAGTCTAGTTCTCCATGGTGTGTGTTCCATAAAATTTTAAAAAATGATCAATTTAATTTAAATCATTAAAGTTTTATATATATATATATATATATATATATATAGATATATATATATATATATATATATATATATATAAATAAATATATATATATATATATATATATATATATATATATATATATATATATATATATATATATATATATATATATATATATATATATATATATATATATATATATATATATATATATATATATATATATATATATATATATATATGTATGTATGTATATCTAATCGCGTATAGGAAGTTCTGCAGAGAGAATTAAGTATCCGCTTCCCACACTCATTCGAGATATAACACGTTATAAGGCGGAACTCAATCCCGCACTCATGGTGGCTTAGGCTTAGGCATAAAAAAAGTAGAAAAAAGACCGTACTAGCGCAGAAGCACAGTATTTGTCTGTATTCGTGACGGTTCTTGGGCTCGATGCCGAGAAGTGGAGAATTATGGAAAGTGGAGAACGGAATGTCTTAACACTACCTAACCTGCAATATGCGGGATACACCGTGAAGCTACGAAATAAAAGTAGAAGTCTAAATATATACATATGTAAAAAATAATTTCAGCATACTTATTCAATATTATTTATATTGAATAAGTATGCTGAAATGAAAATTTTCATATACGCCATTCACTTTGTTAGGATATAAAGTAAGCACGTTAGATTATAACGCGACGTGAATTGATGATAACATTAGCTTAGAGCGTTATAACGTGGATAATATATTTTGCTGAAAATGACAATGGTACTAGTTGGTACGATGGTGGTCAATTCAATTCCAGGTTGAGACATTTATTGAGATAATAATCGCATATATATATATATATATTATATATATATATATATATATATATATATATATATATATATATATATATATATATATATATATATATATATATATATATATATATATATATATATATATATATATATATATATATATAACCAACGACAACCGTTACCGAATGACTGACAAACAGACAGCGCACATCGGAAACGCGCGGAGAAGGCTGAAATGTGGCATGTAATTTCCTTGTTCGTCTTCACTAACTAACGTTGGTATCAAGTTTAATATATATATATATATATATATATATATATATATATATATATATATATATATATATATATATATATATATATATATATATATATATATATATATATTTTAAAAACCATAAATAATATATAGTATAGTATACAAGAGATTTCTTCCAGCCAACTTATGGTAACGGATGAGTTATAAGCAGCGGGTAAGAAAACCTTAAAATTACTATAATTTTTAAAGTTAACAAGTACGACTTTATTAATGAATTAACCAGGAATAAGCTTAGAGTTAATTTGTATGCGGCAGAAGTTGGTGCGAGAAAAATAACAGCGAAATCATCTATCATTACTTAGAGAATGCTTAAAGTACTCTCAGCTAGTAAATTATGGTGTTTTTTTTTGTGTACAAAAAATTTAATATATATAAAATATAAAATTTGACAAGTACTTAAAAAATACAGTACAAATTAAATAATAATTTGATAATTGGTAGTTTATAAGTCTATCACAGAAAGAAATCATTACAAACTTATATCTATCATTAATTTCATACAAATTAAAAGCATACATCTGCACACTTAAGTTTGTCAACTTTTATACCTATAATTGTGAAATCGGTACGGAACCCACGGTGTTATTTCAACTCGTACTTGACCAATTATGTCGCTTCACGCTGTGTTCCGTATATAGTATTAATATCATTTAAACGGTCACACTGACAACATTTCATTTAGCTCCAATTATATTATCATCAAATAAAGTGAATCGAATTCTTGCTAATGGGAACAAAAGTATCTAAATTACAAGCAATTTATGAAATTACCAAATTAAAAAAGACCATTTAAATGACAATGCTCATTTTTTATTAAGCCTAATATATATATATATATATATATATATATATATATATATATATATATATATATATATATATATATATATATATTGGTAGTCGTAATATTGGTAAAACTAAAATACCACATTTAGGTAAAAGACATATGTAACGTTTACTTAGAGAAGTCCAAACATGGATTTGTCAAACTGTTCAAGTAGAATCGAGTCACATACGAGTTATACTCGATTATTCGATAGACCGACCAGCCGTCACTACACGGGTCAGGGGTAATGGAATATCGATATTGCCTCGTGGATGTCACTATGGGTTTCACGAAGGTTAAATATACGTGAAATTTGTTGGTATGGCACAGTAGGCATATGAGTAAGCGAGTGGAATGGAAAGTTTTTTTAAAAAAGCTTTTTATTTGGATTATTTTATAATGAATGAGTCATTGATGACACGACAAAAAAATACATATTTTTTGATTTTTACTGCATATTAAAAATATCTGGTGAGATATTTATCAAAATATCGTCATAGTTAACTCGCATACTACGATGGTATTTGTAAATAAGATTAAAGGTACTTATGTTTAATTTCCATTGCATGGAATATGTAATTTAAAAGGGGTGTTTTAACACTAGGCTACCTCTGTTTATCCTAAAGATACATAGAGGACCGTCGTGGAGCAGAGGCACAGCGTCTGCCTGTAAACACGAAGGCTTGTGGGTTCGTTTCTCATGGGCCATCAATTATTTACATTTTCTCCGTTCTAGCAACAAGGCAAAAGTGCAGCGTTGGAACCGCCACTCTACACGCAATGCCCTGAAAGGCGGAAATTGGCAGAAATCCCTATCCCGAATAAAAAAAATTTAAGGCTTTAAAATTTACAAAAAAAATTTAAATTGACTATCTATGTCTATGCATGGGTGAACATAAAACATTACAATGTTCAACCGAATCTAACGTTTCATACAATACCCTATTATATATCAATCAAAACCAGCGACGCATAAATTGATAAGCCCACAAAAAGCGGTATATTAATTACAGAGGTATTTGATTTATACCCCCTAAGCGGATTGGAGTATTGACCGGTCATGAAAAATTGGCTATTTTGCAATTCATCTACCTCTATATTAAATATATTATTTCAGCTCCACTTAACTTTCCAAGGGTAGAAAGAGAGAATTTAGTGTCAATATATTCTGTTCTCCGCGTTATACCCGAAATTGATACAGCTTTTTGACTGACTGCCACGTTGTACCACCCCCTAATGGCCTTGAAATATATATGTATATATATATATATATATATATATATATATATATATATATATATATATATATATATATATATATATATATATATATATATATATATATACATATATATATATAAGAACATTACTACCGGTTCACTTAAGTTAATACCTCAGACCTGAGAAGAACCGGCGCAAGAAACTGAGCGGGTCTATTTTTTTATATAGTCATTAGAATTTTACAATTATTCATTTTGACAATGATACGTTTGAAATGGACTGGAGCGAGCATTTCCCAAGGTGTGTTGTCATTTAAAAAATCATGAACTAAATAATAACAAACAAACGTCTTTTCTTTAAAATTGTGATAAAGAACAATCTCGGACATTTATTCTTCTAGATTCAGAATCGGCAAAGTAAATCGCGTAACGTACAAACAAAAAATATACAATCAAATTGACAACTTCCTTTTTGTACTCATTTTTATCAATAAGAAACAATTCAAGATATATATATATATATATATATATATATATATATATATATATATATATATATATATATATATATATATATATATATATATATATATATATATATATATATATATATATATATATAGATTTCGATGACTAATAAAAAAATATGGCGAGATTCGTTAAAACGCTTTAAAGCGACCCCGTGCCTATGTTTTATGTGAATTGCTGAAAAAAAAAGCTTTTCAGTTGACTTTTCCACATATTTGACGCTTTTGACGCTAGTGCAGAAGTAGTTATATTTAGAAAGAACGAATTTTATGCTATACTAAATTATATAGAGTGTAAGCTTAATGATAGATATAGAATAGAGTGGATATTTTTAGCATTTTTTTTCCTTTTTAGGGTTCCGTACGTCACAAGGAACAATGCAATTTTTTATAAGATCACTTTGTTGTCCGTATGTCGATTTATGTCTCTTTTTTATATTATAAACGCGATCGTGTCAAGTCATGTATGTCGATTTCACTACATGCGATGCAACTTTTTTACAGCTTAGCTTTTTCCGCCGTAGGGCAGATAGAGAGTACCTAGTGTCAAAACACTCCATTGTTAACTTTTCGCCCCAACACAGTCCATGTTGAGAAGCAGTTTTGCCAAAACGGATAAATGAAAATAGGTTAAATATAATTATTCACCCAAGTAGGAATCAAACCCACAATCATGCTTGAACTACCGTTTCTCAAAGTAATTAATTCCTTACTAATATACATATAGCTATATTACGTTATGTAATTAAAACATGAATATGTTCTATATATTCACTTAGTGTAATAAAATAAAAATCTGTAGTTAATATTTAAGATCAATTCAGACTACTTTAAAATTCTTATTCCTTTCTATAAAAAATATTTTCTTACGTGCTTTTTAAAGAGCTATTTCACAGTATCGGAAGAACATATTTTAGAAGGCATATAATAATTCTAACGTAACGGGATTCGAACCCAAACTGTTCGAAAGGAATATATTAATCTTAAATATATTTAATTCACTCATATATACAGAAAAGTATAAGCGTTCGAGAGTGTTTGTAACAATCATCGTAAAAGACGAATCTTTGCCTAGCATAATATATTATTTACATAATTTTACCATCCCTGAGTTTATTTTCTATGTATTGGGTCTATCATAAACTAATTGGTGTTCGCTTTGGTTCGTATATACCTTATAACATATAGACCTAAAAAAGAAACAAAAAACAGAACGCATTTTCCATATACTTTATAGTTTAGCGGGTCTATTACGGTTCTTCATTAGGTATTCTGGTCTTCAAAATCAATTGTACCCTAGATCCTTCCTAGGATATATATATATATATATATATATATATATATATATATATATATATATATATATATATATATATATATATATATATATATATATATATATATATATATATATATATATATATATATATATATATATATATATATATATATATATATATATATATATATATATATAAGGATCCTAAGGATTTTAAATGGTTGAGTAGTGCCAATGACATGTACAAAAATTCAGTTACAATTGATTTATTATGCTTTAAAACTAGCTGCGAGCTAGCTTTACTCCTTTCGGCTGCTTGGTAAGATTAAGAGAATATAAAACGTATAGCATATAGCCTTTTGCTGTGGACCATTGTGACGCAGAGGCACCGCGACTGTAAATGCGACAGTTTGTGAACAACAAAAGCGCAGCGTTGAGTTCCGCCACTCAACACGCAATGGCTGGACGGGCGGAAAGTGAAAAAAAAGAGTGTCTTAACACTAGGTTCCGTCAGCTTAAGCTTCCCTCTGCCTACGCTGTTATATGCAGGGTGCATCGTGAAGCTAAAAAAACATAGCCTTCATATCAAACACATATTTTACAGGTTAGATAAAATAATCCAAAATTGACTAGCTTGTCTTTTTAGACGCTATACGCGGCGTTGAGTTCCGCCACTGAGTATACAAGTATAATGTATCGAAAAGTGGGCGCAAAATGGGTAACGTAGTGTCTTAAGCACTATCGTAGGTGTAGGTTCCAAAGTTAATAACGTGAAGCTGTTTTATTTTGTGTTAGATATTTTATTATGTAATAATATAGTGCCATTGGCTCCTTTATAGAGAGATATGTTCATGACACATTTTTCTCTTCCAATTTTGCTCTATAGATTTATTTTATATATAATATAACATTTACTATAAATCGTTTATAGTGCTATATATTATTAATAATGTGATTTTCTTGTAGATTAAGCGAATATTTACTGAAAATTGAATGAAGAGTATAAAAGCTCGTTTTAAGCTTCCTCAAATTCTCCAAGAAACCTCCATGCCAAATTATATCTTTCTTTGTCTTCTATGTACTATATAAGAAGTCTTGTAGTCAGATTAATAAATTTTAATGAATCTTTGGCAAATGGTAAAACTAATATAGACACGCTTGTTTGCATTTCTCACTAATTTAAAATAAATCCCTACTAAAAAGTAAAAACAATGGATATTTGTATTATTCATAATGTCATTTACAATATAATTTCTTTTTGTTATTTTCCAGTCGACAAAAGAAGATAACAAAATGTAGAGATGCTACGAATAAAAAAGATACCTTGACATAAAAAATATATATTACATATCATATCTCACATCGTCGTAAATCATAAGGCAGAGAGAATTCAGTGGAATATTACTTCGTTCTCCAAAATAAAATATAGACTTTATACATTCAGTAGCGTAACTTAACGCTTAACGCTTTATTTTATTATGATGTGTGTTTTTTTTTCAGCTTCAAAAGAACCTAGAGTCAAGATATTCCACTCTCTAATTTGTCAACCAGTTGATCTAATTTGTCAAGACGCGTGTGGCGGAACTCAACCCCGAACTTTGTCCTACCAAGGCAGGGATATATATTAAAATAAAGCATTAGCTAACAAGCTCATAACACTTCTAACATAAAATGACTTTTAGCACTCATTAAACTTACATTAGGTAAATGCCAGTGAAATATACGTGAGGCAAAATTTACTTTTATAGTTGTATTCATAATTGAGTTGGAAGCAAATTGTTTGTTTCGAATAGTTTTAAGACAATGTAGAGCTTAACATTGTTGTATAAATGAAAGTAAAGTTTTATAAAAAATAAAGAGAGATACGTCACTTAGCTCTATCATATAATTTGACTATGTGATGAAAGTCACGGAGCTCAACAATGCATTTTCTTATTTTCTGAACAGACCAAGGAAATAAAAGTATTTTAATTATAAAATTACTCCAAATGATACTCCTACAAATGTATTTATTATAAACATTTATTTAAATAAAATTTACATTTTATTAAAAATATCGATTCGCCTGTATTATTTGGTTTCCAGATCAGCAATCGGAGGGAAGTGGTGAAATTGTATAAAAAACTGTAGAGATAATGCTTGTGGGTTCGGTCTCCAGTAAGGCAAAGAGTGATGTAGATTCCAACATTCAACAATGTCAATTATTGTTAGTCATAAAGAAACTTTTTAAGGCTTTTTTTTACGTAATTATACCCTTAAAATTGTATTGTATCGTTTTTGTGTGCTTTTTTTGTTATACACTTGTCTTATGACTGCCATAATATGTATAATGAATAAATGTAGGCACATTTCATACACTATATTGGTCATCTTGCTTTACAATAATTTTATAATAATAAAAATAATAAAGCTGATTGATCCTCCATTGAATTTTTTTTTATATTTAAACAAGTGTATAAATTTATTCATCTTAGTGGTGTTAGTAATGTTAGTTAGTACTTTTGTTGTGAGTTTAAGTGTAAGTAGTGTTAGTTAGTTATATTAAATACTATTTATTAAATAAGTAGCGGTAAAACAACTATTACAGAACATATAATGCATAGAATTTAACATCACATCACTTCTAGTTTTAATTTTTCAATTAAAAGGCACAGGCTTTGACTGGAATAGCGATGAATTATTACAATTTCATTACTCTGGTAAAAAGAAAAAAGCATGGCGTTGAGTTTGGCTCTAAAAATGCAATGTCTTGAAAGTGGGGCGGAAGTAGAGATTGAGTAAACAATAGGATCCCTCCCTATCCCTAGACCCTCTATCAAACCTCTCTGTTATAGCGGTTAAGTTATTATTTAGACACATTCACAAGTTATATTAAAATATAATTTTGGTCGAACCAGGCCGACGCAGTTATGCTTAGAGAAGGTCTTGCAAAATTAAAATCTACTATAGAAGACTATTTTTCCAATAAAAGGGTCTTTTTTGAAAATATATAAAATTCTTAACGTGGCGGAATTTGAACTCGCAACTTTTAGAATGCCCAAGCGTTCTGATCACTAAGCCATATATGTTATTTTCAAGCTACATTGAAATTCCTATACCTAACCGTTACAATTTATTTACGTTCAAAGCATCTATGTAGAAATATTTTTACAAATTTCCGCTATACAAAAATTATTACAGTTAACAATAATCATTTGGTAATAAATAAACTGATAATTGCAAAATACTTTTAATATTCTATAGAAAGGAGTGTCATGACACTAGGATCTCTCTGTCTATTCTGCTATACGGAGAAAATAATCACCATTAATTATTAATCAAAATTAAATAAAACTTGTCAAAGTAACTTACCTCTGTGCGTAATATTCGAAGAAAGCAACCAAAATTTCTATGGACCTAGTCATTGCTGCCCACATTTCGTGGGTTTTGCATTTTGACAAAGACGGAAGAGGCAGTCTAGACGGACCGTCAGACATTTAGACACACATTTCATGTATATAAAATACAAATACACAAACACCTGTCTGTGTTTCACTTTGTTTATATATTATAATAGTAAGAGTATCGTAGTACTCGCCTGCCCACGCAATCAAGATAATAGCGTACACGCGAACTCTACATTATAAAAATATAAACGACTTTTAAAATTGACACTTTTACACTTCAACGGCCATTTTGAGTTTTTTTTTCTTGGATTCCAGTAAAAACGTACGCTTCTCACGGTTAGTGGTCTGAAACTGAGGGTTGGTTGTGTAGCGCATGCTCTATCTGCCCCTGTACCATTTATCCTGACCTCCCCTTCCGTCTTTACAGGAATAAAACTAGATGATCGAGGAACCTAAGTGTATAACTCCAGAGCTCTCGATAAATTGGTCGATGTAAAACAAAATACATAACAAGGAATCCACAGTTGGTTTGTCGTAACGTATTTTTACTAGCTTGTTCACCTGCTTTTTGCCTTTTTGATAATAAAAAGAAAGCTTTTGCGTTGATTTCATTTGAAATTTACATATATATATATATATATATATATATATATATATATATATATATATATATATATATATATATATATATATATATATATATATATATATATACCTATTCCATTATATATATATATATATATATATACCTATTCAAAACCTTTGATTCATCCAGATTTAATAAAAAATAAAGACTCTATTCTCAAAAAGCTTATGCATTTATATTTAAAGTATTTTGTTCGTTTCAGTAGATTGGGCAAATTTCAACATCAAAACAAAAACATACATACAATTTGTCAAAATTTCAAGTAACAATTACAACTCATATAAAAAGCGCCATGCTCTACCTTACTTTATTTATACCTATTTAATCTATATTTTAATTTTATATTTATGTATATCTTCCGTTACTGAGTCTGTCTGACGGACAGCGTACAGCCGAAATTACGCAGTGTAACCTGAAACTTGGCATGTAAAGTCCTTGGGGAGTGTAAGGGAGCACTCACATAGACTTTCCGGAAATTCCAACTTTTTATAGTCCACGCAAATGGAATTGTGGACTACAGTTTGTAAATGAATATGATGAAAGTACTTATTACTGAACGAAGAACTTTTACAACTTGTTTCACCTTATATGGTTTTAATTTAATGAAGTCATGAAAACAAAAATATACTTGTTTAATATAGTAACTATGCGAATATAATAATCTCTTGTGTTTTTCAAATATATGCAAATTTTATATAACAATTGTATGGAGGAAAATAATAGTCAATAATTTCATATATTTAAGCTCTAAGAGATAAAGAGCCTATATATAGAGCCTATAATAAGAGCTTAAATATAATATATAAAGATAGAATATACAAAGTTTATAATAAGAGCATAAATAAAATATATTGTAGACTTTAAATAGAGCAAAATGTGGAGAACGGAGTATCTTAACATAAAGTGACTTTATATTTTGGGGCCAGAGGCCTAAATCCTCGGTTATGGGTTTGACTCCTACTCAGAAGTATGAACTATTATCTTTTACTCGCGCTAATAACAAGACCAAGCTAGGATTTGATTTCTATTACTCAACACGCAACGCATTATGTCACGAAAATTTTGTGGAAAGCGGAGTGTCCAAACTTGAGGCTTAAAAATATTTTATACTAACAAAGTCACCTTACAAAAAGGTAAAGGCAAGTAAGTAAGGTGATAGGGCACCAGTGACTTTGCTCTCCTCTTTCTCTTTTGTCTCTTTCTCTCATTTGGGCTTTAGAGTCTTAGATGGAGGAATTCAATTTTTAATATTAAGAAAATACTAATTTCCTAAAAATATTACATAATTAAATACATTAAGTACACTGTTGTATATGTGTTAATCAAATATTAGTGTTTGGTTTTGACAAAATTAATTTTGAGTATTTAATTTTGAGTATACAAAAACATAACTCTTCTAGATAACTCAACACGCAATGTCTCGAATGTAGCCAAAAAACAGAAAACACAGTGTTTTGACACTACGTTCTCTTTGAGTAATCTAGTATGCAAGATAAAGAGTGAAGCTAAAAATACTATTTAATCCCCTAGGATTAATAAATAAAATAATCTCTGATTGAAACAAAATTAATAGTCACATGTGAAATTGCATACATGGAAGTGTACTTAGGAAGGTTTTAGAGGTAAAAGGTAATTTATCAATCAGTCTGAACTTCCTGAGAAAGTAAAAACTTATTAGTTTTAGTTCTGAAAAAGGAAACAAGCCTTTAAATTTTATGTGAGATACGTAATGTTCTAAATTAATGTGGACATTTTATGTGCTTTTAAAGCGTAAGCTTTAAAAGCTTTACAGAAATCTTAGCTAAAATAGATTCGCTTTGCAATAATATATAAACTGTCACAGTCCTGAATTTTTTCCAAGTCAATTGGCCAAGATCCTTCATAGAAGAACCTTCATAGGTTTTCTTATAGTTTATTCTACCCATACTTACCCATACTTATATATAGCAGAGAGAGCGTAGTGTCAAAACACTCAGTTTTTCGTTAACGATGTCCTACGATAGCCTCTATGTATGAGGATATCAATTTCTTCTAATATATATATATATATACTGTATAGTATAATATACTTAGGTTTCTCTAACATCTTGCCGATCTGTTCGTAGAGCCGGCAGCATTAATTGACCGCCAGGCCTCCTAGGCATCCTATCTAGACGTAACTAATTTAATCGATACCAATATCGATATTTACCGCCTCTGGTGTTGATACAGTAACTCGATTAAATATGATTATAAATTATTTGATATGAGACCATCGTGGCGTAGTGGGATAGTATTTGAAACACATTCGGGAAATTATTATTTTGAAATTGTTGTCATTGTCGTTATTTCCTCGGTTTTATACGATATACATGATGCCACGCCAACTCTGAATATGCAAGCTCAGGATGTGAAGCTGTCTTTTTCTTTTTAAAATAATGTTTTATGTATTGAAAACTTTGGCTGACTTTTAAGTCTTACAAACCTAATATAATAATTTGATTAGGGTAATAGTCAGTCAAAGTTGTCAATTATACTCCAATATAGTATATATTAAGTGTAATAAAATTTTTTTGTAAAAAATAGTTTTTTACGGAAAATATTATTTATAGGAGTGAACTACGTGTTAAGACACTCCGTCCTCTATTTTACGTCCGAATGTAAGACATTGCGAAAATAAAGTTAACAGAGTAGAGAAAAGAAAATCACAGCCCCAAATGTAGATCGAACCTGCATCATCATCATCACATTCAAGCACTATTCATAACTCATAAAAAAACATGCATATATATATATATATATATATATATATATATATATATATATATATATATATATATATATATATATATATATATATATATATATATATATATATATATATATATATATGTATATAAATATATATATATATATATATATATATATATATATATATATATTCTTCTTCTGCCTGGCATTAGTCCCAGCTAACAAAGTCACGCAAACAAAGTCACAGGCGACAATCATCGCGTGTACAGTCAGACGCATGACGTGAACCATCATAAAGAACATAATAAATTTGCCACTTCAGAAACTTAAAGAAAGTGTTAAAACAGTGCTCGTGAGTCAAAGTTTATGAATTATATATATATATATATATATATATATATATATATATATATATATATATATATATATATATATATATATATATATATATATACATATATATATATATATATATATATATATATATATATATATATATATATATATATATATATATATATATATATATATATATATATATATATATATATATATATATAAATATATAGTTCTGTAACTTCACGAATTACTTGTATCCTACAAACTTGGTTTATTATAATTCTGTCATATACAATATATTTTAAGTTCAATTTAGCGATCTGTTGATTAAACTTTAATAACGTACAACAACATTTCCATTTCCTTTACATGATTAATTTAATTTTCTAAGGTATTTCACTAATTTATATACAAGAATTAGACAAGAACAAGAGGCCATGGTGGCATCCTACACTATGTGACTGTAAAAGCGTCGGATGTGAGTTTGATTGTACCATTGATGGTCCATTGGCCAAGGAATTCCATGCTATGCCAGCCATGGAAATTGGCCAAGAAGTAAGGAAAAGAGTGTCATGACATGACACTAGGACTTTTCTGTCATATGTCTATTATGTCATATATCTGTGAAAAAAAAAATGAAGGTCACCGGAGTCCAATGAATAAGGGCGGCCCAGAACCAGTATGATGATGATGATGTGACAAAAATGTAAAGCTATATATTTTTCTAATATAACATTTTTGTTTTGCTTTATTTAAATATTTATATTTTATATTATTTGCTATATATATATATATATATATATATATATATATATATATATATATATATATATATATATATATATATATATATATATATATATATATATATATATATATATATATATATATATATTTATAAAGTGATTAAATTTTAAATACTTGATATTTACTTCTTATGCTTATGCTTATTCTTATTTACTTCAGTTACATATAACGGAGTTTTAATGTCTCCTGAACGAAATTCCGAGGCTGTCATTCCACAGTGGGACAGTATCTGACAGCAAAAGTGATGGATAGGTTCAAACCGCACACAGGGGACTAAATTATTTTCATTTTCTCGTTCTGGTACCAAAAATGCAGCTTTGTGGGTACCCACTACCCAACGCGAAGTCTCCAATGCGAGCATAAAGCTGAAAACAGAGTAGCGCTAGCGCAGACTGTTTCTATTTGTCCAGCTTTGTTTGATATAGATATTAAAAGATTTGACGATACTCAACGTACTATTATTTTGAGATGTACTTCAAAATCTGAAATGAAAGAGATGATACTCGTATATCATCATATAAAGGAATAAACAACTAAAACTGTGAACTAGACCTGCCCAACTTCCATGTGGTACAAAGGCAAGGATTGTTAACTATCAGGTCCAGTAGACCATCCAACAGTTGAGTTCTCAGAATTTTGAATTCTGACAAGTGACTTAATTATATGGTTAAGGGAAAACTAGATTCACTGGAAATTTTCTGGAATGACATGTCCTCTTTGTTGTAAGATTACTTACGCTTGGAATAAATCAGATACCAAGCAATGTGAGAAAACGCTTGCTTGACAATAATTTAGACTATTGGACTACATTAAAAATAAACATATATTATAAACACACGAAATGTCATTTGCTATAATTAATTTACTATGAAACCCGTTAGTAAGGGTAGACATTGGTTTACCTTCGAGAGGACAGTACCGAATATACTGGAAGATTACAAAAAAAAACATGAGGACCCTAAGGAGGTCTTGCATGGTAAGAGGTTAATGGCAGTTGACGAGGCGAAACAGGTATATAGGGCCCGTAGAGTTCGGCAATACGTTCTCTCTGACTACCCCACTCGGAATAAAGCGTAAAGCTGTGTAATACACACATAGCTTTACGCTTTATTCTATATAATTAATATGTTCTAATAATTATTCTATATCTATATTATATTAAGATCCATTCCCAAATTCCCATATCATCTGCCTTTAGAATTTCGGGAAATCCTTTCTTATTGCTCCTCTATACTCCCCAAGCGCTGCGTTCTATTGGTTCTATTGGACTGTGAACTGTCAGTAAGTTACTCACAAACCGAATAATGTATATATGTATATAAATGTTTTAACAAATCCTTACCAGTCGTCCGCAAACACCAAAGTATAGTCCCAGAATGATATTAAGATTATAAAGTAGATTAGTAATTGTATTGTAATTCACTATTCAAGTAATAAATGTTATCAAAAGTGCTCCTTGAAATAAATTACTTTTTAAAATACTAGTATTTAGCTGTATCCCGCACATGGCAGGGTAGACAGAGGGAACCGTAGAAGCCTAGTATTAAGACACTCTATTTCCTGCTTTCCGCCTTTTAAGGCATTGCGTGTTGAGTGGCGGAACTCGACGCCACATGAACGATACACATAAGTTGTAATAATTTTTTTCTGTAAATAAAATATAAATTTCCGATTTTCTCCTTCGCTTACACGGTAAGTTCTTTTAACTTTTTGCCAAATTTCAGAACTCTTTTTTTTTTTTTTTTTTTCATTTCGTAGGGGAAATCTTCAAAAGATTTCAGAACTCTAGATTAACGGGAAGTACTCTAAAGTTATTGATTAAGCGGTGATTTTCGGCAAAAACTAAACATAAACGCTCATATATTTTCATTGCGTTGATTAAGAAGTTAATTTTTTTCTACGCTATTTATATTTCTTGGTATATTTAATTTTTTATTCCACAGTATCTGGATAAAAAAAGGTTAGGAGGCCCCCTAAAGAAAGTAGTGCAGACAGATACCCACAACATGGTGTTCATACACAGAGACAATACTAGTTGATTAATGGAACTCAATACTGCTCTTTTTTTATGAGATATTTATCATATATTATGTATATATTTAAATCGTTTTATATAATAACAGCGAAGCAATGTGGATTATTTAAGTAAAATGGAAAAAATCGAACCTTAGACCTCTCTTTAATAGTAAGAGTTTCATCTGGAGTCATAGGACCGTTAAATATTTTCATAGACAATGTAAACAATCTATCCAAATAATCGTTTTATTAGCTTCCAGTACAAATAAAATAAAAAAGTTTTGCTAGCTCTATTCAATTATAAGGGTTTCCCTTTCACGTTATGCCTATATGTATAGTACTAGTGTTCCGCCCACGACTTTGCCCGTTTGGAGATTGATATATATGTTATATGATAAGTCAACATATCGAAACAAACGCATTTCAAGCTATTAGGGAAAATTGCATTAAAATCCGTTGTATAATTTGAAATACTAAAGCACACAGTTGTGGTAAGCGTCTATTTTATAAATACTCCACAGAATTCTTGCAAAGGCCAACACCAACCAGTTGGGACTCCTAAAGAAAGCGGACGGCTCCTTCACTAAAAGTGAAAGGGAAACGCTACAATTACTGGCCAGCGTTCACTTTCCTGGGGCAAATGAAACGGTGACAAAGCTGAACTTCTCCCAAAAAGCCTTAAATAGAGGACTGGAGAAGAGCCAGCTCTTGTCATCAGACCAGGAATAGTGAAATGGGCCATTAACTCTTTTAAACCATTTAAGACGCCTGGAACAGATGGTGTGATTCCGGTGCTCCTGCAACGGGGATCAGCTATCCTGATTCCATATCTCGTAAGTATTTTCAGAGCCAGTTATGCCGGGGTGCACGTACCAGAATCGTGGACTAAAGTAAAACTCATCTCCATACCTAAGGCTGGGAAGAAAGACTACACCAAGTCTTTCATACCCATTAGCCGCTCCTCGCTTCTTCTGAAAACACTGGAGAAGGTATTAGATAACCATATTAGGCAGGGGATATGTATATATATATATACATATATATATATATATATATATATATATATATATATATATATATATATATATATATATATATATATATATATATATATATATATATATATATATATATATATATATATATATATATATATATCTATCTAATCACACGATTTTTCAATAATAAATTGCGTAATTTGAGAGGAAAGTTTATACGTATAATGTTTTTGTAATATATCAGAATAAATACAAGTTCAGTGAACATGTACAATGTGTAACATATAAAAATGAACGTAATTCAGTTTATTTAAGCGGCGAAGCCGCGAGTGGGTCGCTATAATTAAGTAAGTATATGAATAAAGTAAATTTCGATAAGCTAAGACTTTTTTTTTTGCTTTACTTTAGCTTCACGCATACAGTAGGGTACCTACCTACCTACACCAATTTACAAAAAAAATGTTTAGTGTCAGCTGCGGAACCCAACGCTATTATTTATTTCGAGATCAGAGCGATATAATGTACATATATTATATCCCAAGTGGGCATCCACAAGCCTCGTGTTGTCAATCAGACACTGTGCCGCTGTGACACGGCGACCTCTAAACTAAGCATTTACTTTCATTAAAGGATTTGTAAATTCACAAATTTAAAAAAAAAACCTTTCAACACGAAATTACTTTTAATGGAAATAAGAAAGG
Source organism: Dione juno (assembly GCA_037127375.1). NCBI lineage: Eukaryota > Metazoa > Arthropoda > Insecta > Lepidoptera > Nymphalidae > Dione > Dione juno. The sequence continues at coordinate 1,370,112 of JAXRJS010000103.1, read as the reverse complement.
ACTTAATATAGATATAACATTTCAATATTGGTAAGTAAGTAAATCAGTAAGTAAATGTATTATTTTTTAATTTTTATATGTACTTATTACTATACTTTTATATGTATTTTATATGTACCAAAATAACTTTTTACAATTTTTGTCTGTCGGTCTGTCTGTCTGTCGGTTTGTTCTGGCTAATCTCTGAAACGGCTGGACCGATTTTGACGGGACTTTCACTGACAGGTAGCTGGTATAAAAAGGAGTAACTTAGGCTACTGTTATTTCGAAAAAAAACAGATATATATATATTATATATAGATATATAGATATATATTATATATATATATATATATATATATATATATTATATATATATATATATATATATATATATATATATATATATTAATATATATATATATAATATATAATATATATATTATATAATTCGAGTAAACAGAGTATATGAGCATGTTACGATGTGATTTCGTTAACATATCGAACGAACGCATTGAATTACTTAAGAGGAAACCCACGAGCGGATCGCTGTATATATACAAAGATAAAATGAGCAATAAAGTCAAGTAGTATGGCAATTAAAAATTTAATTAAGTGCGAGTTGTGCTTGCCCAATGAGGGCTCTGTACCAATTTTATGATTCTAGGTAAACGGACCGAACACCATGGCAACTTATAAAATTAGACAAAATAAAAGTATTTTGTATAAAATGAACTACAAATATATAATCATGAATATGATATTTTCTTTTTTTTTTGTAAGTTCACACTTCTTGCTAAATTTGATAATTCTAAGTTAGGGAGAAGTACAGGGAGTACTTCTCCCTAACTTAGAATCATCAAATTTGGCAAGGCCCTATAGGTTTTGATTATATAGCAAATGTCAAAATATGCGGCACTAAAGGGAGTGTACACGGGGCTATCTTTTTTTTACCGTACACTCCGTTGTGTGTTCTCCACTCAACGTGACATTGGCTAAGTGGAGTTTGCGCAACTGGCACGCTCGAAACGCCATATACAAAGAGTAGAACAAGAAGAGTATACATGGACGTATATTTCAAATGCGATTGCGTTGATTTCAATATAAAATTTAATTTTCAAGCTTATTACCTCCACATGGTCCTAAGTAAAAGGGTGATGATGCACAGACAAATAAATAAATGTATCACAAATTTATTCTGTGAAGGTTCCATTCTATCTTTTGAGGTACGGAACTCTAAAAACATGTTTATTTTAACGGACACTGGATCAAACGCCATCACACTCCACTTGATATGTGATTAACTAGACCGGGTAAGTGTATATTTGAAATTAGAAATATATTTATTTGCTCTCATCTGGTTCTAAGCAACCTCTCTTTCTCTCTATCTTTCTATCTCTTTTCTCTCATTGTAATAGATCATTAGAGCACTGAGTAAGCGAAAATAATAATAATAATAATAATAGTAATATAATTTATTTTCAAATTTTAGTATGCAACAAAAAACGTTATTAACGCACGCCTCACAAGCGCCGTTTTTTAAGTTAAATCAAATTTAAAAAAAAATACTTAATATAAATGAGATATGTATACAAATAAAACGTACAAAGAAAAAAAATAAAAAAATAGCGAAAATAGAACTTCTCAGAAGCAATAAGAAGTTCTGCTTCGCCTGAATTTGAGACACTGTATGGTGAGTGGCGTAACTCAACTGCTAGAACTCACTACTACAACTACAATTTAACACACAAATATGTTGAATTTTACTCAGTCGTTATTCCACTTTCTATTAAAACTTTTCTATGAACATATTATCCTCATCATATCGGCTTAAAGCAGTCCACTGCTGGACGTAGGCCTCCCTCAGAATACGGCATAAGGCAGATATCCAATCTTCGCCATTTTTCTATAATTGAAATAAAAATTAAAAAAAATATTCTTTAATTGTAAAATTATAATATTTTAATATTATTATTAAATATATATAAATACGATATACAAAAACATGAATGTCATATAGAAAAATAACAATTTGATATATAAAAAATGAAATAGAATACGTGAAATTCAAATACATGTAAACCGTATAAAGGCCACTAGTTGCTTGAACGAAAACCGAGAAGAGCTTTTAAACTTACATTTTGTATATCTAAGCTTTAAGCTTAAAAGGTAATATTCGATTAGCCATGACGTCCGGTCATACGTGGACCGTGGGCTAATCGATTATAGACGCTCGAGATCATGTCCGGTGGAACCAGTGGACTGTATATATATATATATATATATATATAATATATATTTTATACATATATTAATTTATAAATATACTATGTGTGAAGGTGAGAACATAGTGATATAGTAGAATAAATGGCTGGTAGGTTTAATTTAAAGTCAGTGAAGAATTTTTGAAAGAACTTAGTATTTAAGAAATCAATTCACTATCTCTAAGTTGACATTGAATGACCTTATGCCGCTGTTATATAAATATTAATAACTTTTGTTTTTCTTTTTAGCTGGTTATATAATAGATAGGTTGGTAAAAGTAGTACATCAAGTTTTTAATGGTCGTACGTTGCGACGGTTGTGGGTTCGATTTCCACTTGAGGCAAAAAATAATTACCATGTTCTCGCTTTGATAACAAGACAAATCTCGAGTTTAGAACGAAAAATACCGATGGGAGTATCTTAACATTAAATTTCAGAGGGAGGGAGGGAGCCAGAGATCTACCCTTGTAAATGCGGGACACAGCGTGAAACTAAAAAAAAAAATCGTCAATATATGTTGCAATACCATTAGTATTACAATAAACCTTTTTTTAACTATCTGCGGAACTAGTGAAGATTTAAAAATGGTTTAAATAAATACTATTTACTTCTAGTATACTAAAATTAATATCGTGTGAAAAGGAATTGGGACGCAAAGTGCAAATAACTAAAATTATCTTGCACAATGTAATGGGCATTATAGTATAAAAACTTTTTTCATGAAATTATCTCCATTTTCATTCTGATTTATAACAGTGATTATAATTCTGCGACGTAATTCAAAAGAAAAGCTTCACGCTGTATCCCGCACATAGCAGGGTAGATAGAGCTAAGATACTCCGTTTACAGTCAGACATGCCTCTGCATTACGACATCCTCAATATTACAAATTCTATGCTATATTTCTATAGTAACATAATAAAACTGGAAATTTAGTGTGTTTGAACGTACTTATCTCTGGAACTGGTCGTTGGATTTTAAAAAACAGCTATTGTATGAGACACAAAATTCCTCATTACTAAGGAAGTATATATGTATATATATATATATATATATATATATTATATATATATATATATATATATATATATATATATATATATATTATATATATATATATATATATATATATATATATATATATATATATATATATATATATATATAGCCAACGGTTGTCATCGACGATGTCTTTCTGTGTTGTGATTCCAGCTTCATTGTTAGTGCCTTGACCAAGTCCTCGTTCTGTATAGAAAATAGCTGTCATGCTGTTACAGAACTCTCATTTGCCAGCGAATAAACCTGCCAATTACATCTACTTCGGCATCACAGTAATAGATACATCCATTAATATGTCTTGTCATTGGGACGACAGCGTGTGATATAAGGTTGTGTGTGGAGCTCTTGATGGTTTTAGGTTGGATGATCAGGATAATCACTACAGACTCGTATATTAGTTCCTGAGACTAGTTAATGGTCAGGGTGTGCAAAATTTTTGTCCTTCTCCTCCTTCCTTCCTTTTTCCTGTTCCGATAAGGTCAGCTTTCTCTGCTCGTTTATGGAATATGTCCGGTACTGAGCTGACTGGCCAACAACACAGCCAAAATTACGCAACACCATGAAATTTCAGTCCTTGTGGAGAATAAGGGAGCATTAAAGGGGATTTTTGAAAAACCCAAGGTTCTAGAAAAATTTCCATATTATATTACATTACATAAGTTTAAAAAAATTACATATATAAAAGATTGAAAGGTTTTGTTTAGCTAAGTTCACTAATTTCTATACATGATGGATAGGTTCAATCGATTACATAAAGGGTGAAATTCTATATAAAACTTTTTAGGATCAAGGTAATTTACAATAAAAAGAGCTTAAATTGCAAAAAAAGAGTGCGTTGTTAATAATAATAATATTTAATTTGTAAATAATCTTGAAGCTGTATAATATTTACAACATTATTTAAAAAAAATAAAAAGGCTGTTTGTTTTTTCCTGGCAAGGACATTAGGAATGTATGAAAAATTGTATTGTAAACAAGTTGAGACGTGCTTAAAAGGAATCGAACAAGGAATGGGTTTAAATATCGTGTTAAAATCATGATAGGAAAAAAGTACCTATAGCACCTTTAATACTTTATCAGTACCTATATACACCACCTATATTATATACCTATAATATATAAGATAGGTGGTGGATAAGGGTTCATGCTTATGGGTCTCATATTACTAAGCAAGTGGCAATAAATTGACGCTGGATCCCGCATAGTCCGCATAAGGAACCAAGTGTCAAAACTCTCTGTTTTTCAGCGAAGAAACTGAAGTGTTGAGTGGCGGAACTTAAAGCTGTAGGATCAATGTACTTAATTCACTTTCCCTAAATAGGGATCGATCTACACAACTACTAAATATTTTCTTTTTTTTTTCCCTTTTATCTATATCATATACATAGGTATATATGAAATGCTTGTGTAAATATTATTTAGATATATACATATATATAATTGAAACAATTAGCTAATTGATATTTCTGAGTGTGGCTGAATTACAAACCAAAATCATATATATTACATAACATAATTAAATCGTATAGTTAGACTAGAGGTTGTAACGGTAAAAGCTTCCTATTTGACTACACTAACAATGCTTTCAAGTTCAATCACGAAAAACAGCTTGTTGAAGCTACATCACCCTTTATGCTATGATAATATTAAAAAAATATTAGGCCAACACAATGTAATGTAAGGTAAAAGTGCCAAGTGTCATAAAATGAAACTTTTACGCAATTTTTTAGCATAGCTTTTTTAGTGCTTTATCCCGCTTTGAAGGGTTGGCGGTTAAATTAGTGGCAAAACCCTCTGTTTTCAAACCTAGACCTTCACCTGTATTGGAACTCTATAATTATAATAATTCAATTACAGTTTTTCCCCGCAACTATCGAGATACCAGCATGAAGATGTCCTAAATAATTCTTAAATTATCAATAAATTCAAAACTTTTCTTACATAAACTTTAAAATATAAGAACAGATCTTACTTGTTACATTATCTCGCGTTGCCATGGCAACCTGATCGATTGATACCCTATATCTGTCTCCCTCGCGCGTATTAGCAATTATGTGTACCCGTCTCGGTCTAACAGTTATTATATTAAACTTTATTGTGCTTTTGTCTTTTGCAATATATTGCAAATTTACATTTAAATTATTAACAAGTGGCAAATTTAAAGAAACTTTCTTTGAGAATAAGCTTAAAATTTGTTATTTTTGGATTCAGTGGCAGCCAAAATAAAAACTAATAGACAACTACTTACTAATAAATTTGTAGTCAATACATCTATATATATAAAATTTGATTTCAAAATAAGTGTTTTTTCAGTGTATTTTTATTTATTTTTTTGTCTGCCTGTCTTTCCGCTTGTCCGAGCTAATCTCTAGAATAGCTGAACTGACTTTTATGGCCCTTTCACTGGAAGATCAGGTTTGGTATTTATGCACGAGTACCTTCCGACGAGATATACCTAGCTATATATCTATGTTATGTATGTATGTATGTATGTATGTATGTATGTATGTATGTATGTATGTATGTATGTATGTATGTATGTATGTATGTATGTATGTATGTATGTATGTATGTATGTATGTATGTATGTATGTATGTATGTATGTATGTATGTATGTATGTATGTATGTATGTATGTATGTATGTATGTATGTATGTATGTATGTTTGTATGTATGTATGTATGTATGTATGTATGTTTGTATGTATGCATATATATAACGGAAACTTAAAACGACCAACTTTTAAATATCGGATTAAATTGAACTTTTGCACACCTATCAAGGATTGTGGACCACACAATATTATGAGAAAGAAAAACTAAAACAAGCTTTTATAATTGACCTCTTCGTACATGTCCTCATACTTTTTACGTGAACTACCTTCCTTACCTTCGACATTGTGTTCTTGAAGGTCTACCGAGGCAATAGAGGTAGGGGGGCATCTTTTGTTACCACTAACTCATGCCTCATATAATATAACCTTTTCTCTTAATATATATTTTAAATTTTCCCCCTAATCAGAAAAAAAATAGCACAGCAACTACTCTAACATAAACGGTTGTAACATCTGTATACATTTTGTAAAATATAATAACATTTAAAAGCTTTTATAAAGCCTAATCACTGGCGGACGTTGAAACATTCTTCATACAACATTATTAAAAGTTGAATGAAAGCTATTATTCTGTTTCGAATATTCGATTAATTATAGCTTGGACTGCGTTTCAATTATAATCAAGTTTAGTATATTTTTTATGAAGCGAGATAAAAGAGAGATGAGGACATTGTTGGATATGAGAGATATAGCGTGAAGCTATATACACATATATTTATACACACACAAACAATTAATCACTTAACTTATGTGCTTAAATAACTTTATAACTTTGAAATACGTAATTATACGAAATATATAAATAAGAAAAGTAACTGTAAAATTATTTTAATATAATATTACCACTGGATGAATTTAAAAAACAAAGAAAAAAAAACACACTTTGAGAGGGATTATTTGTCAGTCAGAATGTCATTTGAGATATTATATCTTATATTTTCAAACAAAATGTGTCGTAGAGTTTTGCCACTCTACACGTAATATCTCGATCTTGGACAAAAAGCGGAGAACGCAGTGTCCTAACACTGCGTTCTCTCCACCTGCTATATGCGGGATACAGCGTGAAGCTAAATCTCTCAACAAATTTCATATCCAGAAACGATTACTCAACAGTAGTATACGTACCTCTATAGAGATAGTTACCACTTTGCATAATTTAAGCGGGTCAAAGGACAATTTTACATAGTTAAGGTATTCCATGAATAGCTTGAGATTGTTTTGTAAATGTTACGAGAACTAAGGGTACTTGTCTATACATGTAATGGCTAACAACGAATAAATTATTACATTTCTCCTATTTTGTGAGAGAATGTAAGACGGAGTATTGTGACACTAGGTAGGGTGAGATCGTCGTAGCGTAGTGTTGCAGTCCAATCGGACTGTAAAAGAAACGGTTGTGAGTTTTTTGAAATATAATTAACACTGCAGACAGACACTTGGTCTGTACCCTTTTTAATGTATACTTATTTTGTTTTCTTAATTATATTACTGTTAATAAATATATAGAATTTATATTGATATGTAACAAACTCTTATCTCTATCCTTACATTAGTTTTATATTAATTGTTATCTAGAACTAAGGCGCTTAATATAAGTGAAAAATTAAAAAAATACTCGTACTTACTCAATTGATTCTATATTAGAAACATTTTACATTTTATTTACAATAATACTAATAATAATATAATATCTTCATATAGAAGCTATATAATAAACCAATATATTTCCACACATTCATATAAGAATTATTAATATATATAGATTTATAGGATTTAATATTGATATTACAGGTTAGGTTAAATTGTCATAGTACAAAGTAAGCTCGGTTCCTGGCGAGAGATTTTGTGTGAGGATTAGGTCATGACCTCTAGTGGAAGTCGTGACTGCTGCGTTCCTCATGGCGTCTTTCATGGCCATCTTTTAATTGTACTCCATAATGCTTTAGATCGATGCTCTTCGAATAAGCCTTATGACCGCATCATCTTCATCGTGTTGGTGTGTCGTAATATTGGTACGACCGCGTGCGAAGTCGAACGAGGTCGTGCTGGTCAGGACCTGAGCCTCATGAAAAGTAAGCATCTTCGAGCCTGTTTCTCCTTCTCATCCCTGGCTGATAAGAGATCCTCTCCTATGTAAGCGTGAGGTATAAGGTGTTTTTAAAATCTACCGACACTGGCGTCACCTTGATATTTTTCATAAAAATAGAATTTACTGCCGTTTTTGAAGAGTATATGCTCGGACACACCTCTCGTAGAGCGTTGACGTGGGACCTCTCTAAGTATATAAAATTGTTTCAGTGACGCTGAATATTCGTGATGGTCTCCGCTAAATCGTTTCGGAGAGGTTATCTCGGTCTATAACCTATAGTTAGTTTATATCTCTGATTAAAAGTAATGAAGAGTCTGCTTGCCATCATTACTGTACCAAATGAACCACCATTAATGCTTCAATAATCAAACCCATAACCGTCTTACTATCAGCAGACAGTTGTGGGCTTAATTCCTATCGGAACTTATCATTTATTTTATTTCTCTTAGTTAAAAGCGTTTGAATGCGTTTCAAAATGTTAGTAGGAAAATTTTTCAAATTAGAAAAATGGATTTGGTATAATGTAAGGTGTAGCTTAGTGATCAGAGGACATTAGCGGGTTCCAATAGGCGAGTTCAAATCCAGTTATGATCAAATTTTTAAACGTTTTAAAAAAACGTTACACACAACTCCATCACACAAAAAGTCAAGCTATATAGCATTCTATCTTTCCTTTGTTGTTCTCCAAGCTTTATATGGTAAAGGGCAGCATCGAGTCCCATTACTAAACATGCAATAACTCAAATTTGTACAAAACGTAAAGAACGGAGACTTTTGCTCTGGTACTCTTTGTCCTGTTATACAAAAATACAAGATAAAGTGTGAAGTTGTAATAAAAATATTCGAGGTATAATTTTAAACATAATATATAACATAATATATAAAATAAAAATACATAATAACATAATATATAAAAGCATACACTAAGTTGTGTTTATATTATATAAGCTTATTTACGCCATCTATTTGTTGTGGCGTGCTTACAATAGTTTTGTATGGCCGTTGTAGATGGCGCTGTTTTACTTTTATAAGGATAAGTGAAACGTATAATCATTTTATTGATACCTTTTCAAATTTAATTCAGCCACTGGTAGCGGAATTTTAAACATTACTTATTACAATAATATAAGTTATTGTTTATTAAGCAAGTATTAAAGACTATAATGTCATCTCTATATAACAATTAAAAATATAAGTTTAAACATCATTATTACATATTCATGCAATTTATATACGCGAGACATTTTGCTTATAAATTAGCAGTTTCATAATAACAACGCCATCTATCGGCAAATGCTATCACTCTAATAATGCCATCTATACAAGAAAACGTCAATTGCTTTATTTAGTTTCTTTTATTGACGATAGATGGCAGTGATTAAACTAAAGCACTTAGTTGCAATGTCGTTTCATAGATAGCGCGTCTTTTATTACAGCTTATCCTTATAGATGACTGAAACTGCATAAAAAATTAACTGATTATTAAATAAAATTGTATTTCGCTGCAATAATTATTTTAATGGTACTAAAAAGAGGTTAAATTTATTTTAAAATATTCAAAGCCTCTTTTTACTTACTATCTTATTCTTTAATTTTTCTAAATTCTTATTTAAATACGCTTATAAATATAATATAATTTTGCCTTCTAAAATTTTTACGACAAATAATAATATCAATATTCTTATTATAATATTATATTAATATTACAACACTTTTTATGGTATGTATTGTGAAAATGAGATTTAAGTGTTATTTCAATATTAAATGTTAGAAATTAAAAACACATTCATTTTAAAATAAATTAATTTACTTGCTTACATTTTTTTCATAGGAAAGCTCAAAGCTCAGCCGGCAACAAAAAAAATAATACTTGATAATGCCAGCACTAAATAAGACATAACGATAATGACAGATATATTTATAAAACCAAAAATCGCACTCCGCCATCTTTGTCCGCCATATTGGATTTAAAGTTACGATACTTTATTTTTTTTAATTACCTTCAGACATTAATAAAAACTTCTGAAAATTTCCTGAAAACGTGCTAACGCCTTTTGAGTGTTTCCTCATATAGGATTTTGAATGACGTTACATAAGCTACCCATGCATTGTCATAAAAGCCAAATTTGTATACAAAATTTTAGCTCAATCGGCCCCAAAAATTATTTTTTTAAATTCAAATCAAGCATAAACCAAACAATTTACAGATTATAGTATTTTTTTTTTACAAATAAAATCGCTTTGTATCTAACACGGTACTACCAGGTACCGTATTGCCAAATATTCTATTTATTATGGAAGTAATATTTTAGCTTCAAAGATATTTCGTTGTTTTAGGGTAATAAGCGAAAATACTGTGTAAATGTCCTTTTGTCACATTCTTTTATTAGAGACTGTCGTGGCACAGTAGGCCAGCGTCTGACTGTAGACCTAGCTTTGAGTTCGATCCCCATTAGGAGAAGTAAATATTTTCATTTTCTCATTTTGTGATGTAAAGTGGTTAAGTTTCGCTTCTTAACATACAATATCTTGAATATATATATATATATATATATATAGTATATATATATATATATATATATATATATATATATATATATATATATATATATATATATATATATATAGATATATATATATATATATATATATATATATATATATATATATATATATATATATATATATATATATATATATATATATATATATATATATATATAAGATATATATATATATATATATATATATCTTCTTCTTCCTGGCATTAGTCCCGGCTTTTTGCCAGGGTCTGCCTTCCGACTAAGACCAATCGGTCCATATGAGTGGCGAAGTGGTTTTTTGTGGAGCGATTGCCATCTGACCTCCAAACCCATTACTGGGAGAAACCAAGAAAGGAAAGGGAATAAGAGGCAGAAAGACTTGGAATATAGGGGAGGGACACCACTTACATGGATTGGATCGGGTTATGAAAGTGGTGGCTCGAGGTCCCGGGGTCGCGTACCCGTATGCCGGAAACCAAATATCGGACAGATAATTGGCTTAGACACCCTCTGAGATGATATATATATATATATATATATATATATATATATATATATATATATATATATATATATATATATATATATATATATATATATATATATATATATATATATATATATATATATATATATATATATATATATATATATAATAAAGAGAGATAGATAAGATAATTTGTCTCCTGAATTTTTTAGATAGTCTGAAATAACCTACTCTATTTACTTACTTCCATTTAAAATTTTCAGCATTTTTAAAGACTTGATGAGTCTAAAAGAGGATTTAATTTCCGCGTTTTCCTCAGAAATACAGTACAATATTAATTAAAACTATTTAACCACATATATTATACTTGGTACTTTCACTTCACAGTATGGAGTGTCAACGATACGGTTCTCTTGTCCCTTCGGGAGTTCCTTATCCTTCATACGTGACCTTCCTCTGGTTAATTGACACTGTGTTCTCGAACTGACCAAGGTCTCTCTTACGCTAATTATATTTTTTTCAGCACTCATCTTCAACAGAGCACGTCCTTTTTTACTCATATATCAGGCAGTGAATTTCATCATCTCTTAGTAAAAAGGCCCACTGAGCTTCTTGAGTGGCTACTTCTCAATTAAATAAAAAAAAAATAAAACATGTAACTTCATACTCTCTAAAAGCTCTCTCATAAAAGCTCTCTCCATATTAAGTACGAAGAGATTGCCTTTATAGAGATGCAATGCTTTCATATTTAATTCATCGTTTGTCTATGTCATACATAATTGTATCAATACCGTATATTGATATATTAGTGACGTGACACTACGTCCTAATACTTCATTTTATAAGTGAAAAATAATAGAAAACAAAAGATACTTTTTGACTATAAACACGACCATTGTGGGTTCGATTCCTACTCGGGGTAATAAATAATTTCATTTTGCTCGCTGTTTTTACAAGACAAAATAAAGCTTTAAGTTCCGCTACTCACCACACAAAGCCTACTCGATAGCTTAGTATGCAGTTATTAAAAAAAAAAAAAACAAAATATACATTAAACTAATATCTGTCACTCACATTTCAGTGACCATATAACTATATATAATAATATGAGAATAACGTGTCACTACCACTTCTTTTTTTTTTTTTAAATAAAACAATAATGAATAAAGAAAGCAATATTAAACAATTGACCGAAAATAACACAAACGTACTATTAGAGGCTATCATTTGCAATATCATCGCGAACCATCCCATCTATTTTGCAGGTAAAGTCAGTGTTGGTTAACCTTCATTCGCAAGTAGGTCACTTAAAATTAGGGTACCGCCGTTCCCTGGCAACGGTAATAGGGACTAATGTTATTATTTAAACTAAAGAATGGCTTAATTTGACTTCAGAATACGTTTATATTGGAATAGTATCTTAGGTAAGGTAGGTGCAGGTTCGAATGCTATTGTGGACAAATCGAATTTCTCTTTAATCTTCTGTTAGGTGTGGCTGAGTGCCAAGACACCCTGTTCACTATTTTTCCGATAAGTGATATATACTGCATGATAAGTTGCGGAACTCAAAGCTGTGTTTTGTCTTATTATAGCGGGAAAATGAAGATAATTCATTTTTCTTAAATCGAACCCACGACCATCTCGTTTACCTTAGACGCTGTCTCTACTGTTTCGTATCAAAAAAAAAAAACGACGAGAAAATCGAAGCATTACATTGAGATGTAGGTATATATTAAAATTTATATATGTATATTTTCCATTTTCAAACCCACACGCACCATATTGTTTACAGTCAGATAGTCCACTGTGCCACGATCGTGTCATATTCTCAAATTTTCCGTGAAATTAAAAAAAAATAAGCATTAATTTTTAATCACAAATACAATTTCTGAACTTTTTTTCAGCACTAGCCGGAAAGTAGGTATATTCTTTTGACAGATTGTTGTTCTTGGAACTTCGTAGAAATATTAATAAACTACGCGAAGAAATCTGCAGATGATAACCTAATTATTTCTAAGAAAATTAATATATTAACAGAATATTTATGTTAGTAACTAAAATATATAACACTCTATTTTAAATAACTATCGATCTGAATTAAATGGAGGCTATCGTGGCGATAAGTGTGGGTTCAATCCTACTTGAGGGAATGATGAAACAACAAAACGCGGTGTTAAGTTATGTAACTCAACGTATTATATGTCTATAGACGACGAAAAGAATAAAAAAAATGACCACTGAGCTGTTTCCGTCTTTACGTTTAAATGTAAAACTTAAAATTAATCTCACCTTCAAGAACTAAACCATATTAAAGCTTTCAATATTCAAGTTTCATTTAAACATTTTTTGGTATATTGTATAGGTAATATATAGAGAAAGGCTATATATATATATATATATATATATATATATATATATATATATATATATATATATAACACGTTAATAGTTTTGAAAATAACCCACTGTACCTGCGACCAGAGTTACTTCGGGTAAATATGGTATATATGTAAACCTATAAAAAAAACCTATAAAAAAGAAACTACAGTAAAAAAAAAACATTACATATATTACGATTTAATACGAGCTTTATTTATGTATCGAGTGAAGTGTATGAAATATTCATCGTTAAGAAAGCTACTTTAGCAAATGGAAATAATATTACATATTATATTATTCATACGTATTACACTGAATCTTGGTACTTTTCGTCTTGAACATGCGATGTGGGTTTGGGTTCGATTCCTATACAGTTCACAAATATTATTTTTTCCTAATCTCATTAGACAAAATATGGCATTTACTTTCATCTGTCAATAAGCATTGTCTGGAAGCTGGGTGGAGAGCGGAGAACGGAGTGTCCTAATATTGAGGTCGCTCTGATTATGATATATATATATATATATATATATATATATATATATATATATATATATATATATATATATATATATATATATATATATATATATATATATATATATATATATATATATATATATATATATATATATAATATATATATATATATATATATATATATTAATATATATATATATATATATATATATATATATATATATATATATATATATATATATATATATATATATATATATATATATATATATATATATATATATATATATATATATATATATATATATATATATATATATATATATATATATATATATATATATATATATATATATATATATATATATATTTGTAATTTTTATACCTCTTATATAAGAATATTAATAATTAAGTAAGCAATACTTATTATTAATTCTACATATCAACAGTAATATAATTAATATTGATAATAAGAAAATAAAACTATTATAAGTTAAAAAGAGTACGGAGCAAGGGTCTCTAGTGTTATAATATATTTCAATAAAAAAATCACACAAAGCTCTGCCTACTTTGGTATATGTAAAAGCTCAATGAAAGCATATTTTAATATATTTTTTATAATTTTTCACTGTATTCTATATTTCGCATAAAGCACCTAGTGTTAAGACACACCCTTTTCCGTATATACCTCATTTTCTAAACATTACATTTTAAGTTGCGGAGCTCTACACCGCAATTTTTATTGTTGCTAGAGTTTAAAAAATGATCATAATTCATTCATCTGAACCCCAAACATCGCTTTTACATTCAAAAGCTTCACCACTGTGCCACGACGGTCTCAACTCTTTCATACTAACATATTATATTAAGTAGAAATAAAACATATAAAATAAAGGGTAAATTGGCTTAAATGTTAGCAAATTGAAACAACATGGGCAACGTTAATAAGATTTACAACGCTCGGTCGGTTGCGATAATTTTGCCCTTTTATATTTACATTTATATTATAAAATTGAATGGTATATGGCGCTATATGAAAAAGACAGAGGGTAAAGTCACTACTTCCCCACTATTAGTCAATTTTGTTGGACATTTCATAAAGAATGGAGGGAACACTGCGTTTTGTTTTATTACCAAAGCAAACTAAATTAAAATAATTCATATACCTGAGTGGAAATTGAACCCACAACCGTATCATGTACAGCCAAGCGCTGTGTCGCTGTGCAATGAGGACTTACTTAATAGAAATATGCTAAATTTCTAATTTAATAGACACCAGTGGCGAAGTATCCATATAAAACTAACACCATCGGGCTACCTACCTAAAACTTACAGTATATTATTATGATATACCAAATAGGCTGCTATCCATTAAAAAACGCTGGCCAAGCCGCTCGTAATAATAAATTGTGTATAACTTTATAGAAACAGAATGTTTTGACATTAGATTCTCTCTGCCTTTTTTGCTATGCGGAAAAAATCTATATTAGTATTGAAATTTATAATAAGTTACAGAAGGAATGAGTACATATATAAATAAAAAATTGTCACGTCGGTCTGCTGAAATAACCTTTTTCATGATAGCCATTGAATTTTTTATAGGTGTGCCCAGTTTTAAATATTTATTACATCAGTTAGAAGTTGAGTCAAACGCCACCACGAGTTGTACCACTATGGGCTGAACTTATTGTAAACATATCGGTCAAGAGCAAGCAGAACTCGCGCATCGAGGGTTTCGTACCAATTTCATGAATTAAGGAAACTGCTAAGGAAAGTAGATTAACGCCTTAGTAGATTTTGATCACGTCGCGTTTTTCTTTCAAAATGTAAAACAATTAAGGATAAATGCATTCACGCTCGTTTGATTGCATTGACATAGAAGTTTTATTTTTTCCGTGCTTAAAGAGGTTATAAAATATATATATATATATATATATATATATATATATATATATATATATATATATATATATATATATATATATATATATATATATATATAATATTGATACTTCCATATATTTTGATAAAATGATCTCGACGGAGAGACAGACAATAAAATGGTCTTAAAAGGATTTCGTATTTTCATTTTGCACGGGACCCTAAAAATATTATGAAATTCTGCAATTTTTTCTCACAGCAAACTTCATTCCAATGGCTAAGCAATTAGTTATTATAGACGAATGTACTGGGAATAGTATGAGGACACGTAACGTTATCCTATGCTATGAAGTTAGCAAATCCATGCGACAAAACTAGACAAGTAGACAGTTGATTGGTGATGATGACAGAATAAGTACTTATTATATGTTAATATATGATATATATTAACATATAATAAGTACTTATTCTTGTGTGATATATATATATATATATATATATATATATATATATATATATATATATATATATATATATATATATATATATATATATATATATATATATATATATATATATTCCAAAGTTTAAATGTGATAGGAGAGTTAGGTCACTTCACTCGGTTCTTATCACTTATTACTACGATATTACGCGGACGACTGATAAAAAATATCTGAATGCTTTTAGTTTGTTTAAATGCGCGTGTGCGTCATTTTGTCGTGATCCTATTATTATATGCTTAGTATACGTTATATGTATATATATATATATATATATATATATATATATATATATATATATATATATATATATATATATATATATATATATATATATATATATATATATATATATATATATATATATATATATATATATATATATATATTCAGAATGGTAGGTACCAGCGAGGATGTCACAGTAAGAATGACACGTCGGTCCTGGCACGTCGAGAGAATGAGTGATAAAAGAATAGTAAAAAAAAGATATGTGAAGCAAAAATGAATGGTAAGAGAGGTAAGGGAAGACCTCGGTTGACCTTCGAAAACACAGTGACGCAGTTACTGGAGAAAGGTCACGTATAAGCATGAGGACGCCCCGCAGAGCTTGTATTAAGAGGTTAATGACAGTGGACCAGGCGAAAGAGGTATGCAGGCACTGCAGCGTTTGGCACTCTGTTTTTTCTGACTATCCCGCTAGGGATAAAGCGTGAAGCTGTGTATGTATGTATGTACTCATATGTATGTACAATTGTCGAAGAGGTCCATAACGACTAATTGAAAAAAATAACTTCCTGAGCTGAAAAAATAACTTACTGAAACTAAAATTTACCTTTATCAGATCAATTAAATCTGTGATTTAATTATTTCCATTAAGTGGCCCTTGCGATCACTATATTTACAAAGAGATGGATAATACAATTGACATTATGATATTTATGATGACGTTTAATTCTATATTTTAGTGTTAATTACAAATAAAGTCTAACAGAACACTTTTTACTTATTATTAACATTCGTCTTCAAGTAAAAGAAAGCTTTGACGTTACGACCATTGTCAAATAAGGATAAACTATGTTTATTGGAATTCGAACCCGCAAACACTCCCCTTACTGTTGAAGACTAGATCTCCCTTTTCTGGAATTTTCAACTAAAATTTATAATTTGCATTTCATTTGTAAAAGGAGCTCTTAGTGAACTGACAGTTGCATCACTGTAAAATCTTGAAAAATGCACAGCTGTAACATCTAGAACTTTTTAGGTGTTCTGTACAAAGAGCTAAATTAATGAAACTTTTTGTAGCTTGACAAAAGCTTTACTCGCTAACGATTAATAAAATTAATACTTTAGATAAATGGAGTGAGACACTTTATTTAACTTTTCCCCATTACTTTAATAGAAAGCTCCTTGAAGTGCCATAGGGAAGTATCCCGTAATATAGAACAGTATTAAGACTCCTTCTGCACACCACGTCTTACTTGTCACGTTGGCCTCAAAATAATAACATGATAGTCAAAAACTTAATTATAATCAAAGAAATTACTTTTTCTTATAGAATAAATTTTACAGTAAATGCTCCCAACTTAATTGCTCCAAGAAGACTTACTTGTTCTGGAAATTGGTAACTTACCTGGAAAAGAATTGAATTGTATAATAAAAATTATCAACACTAATAACTTAATAATATAACAATGGTATATTAAAAATACCAACATTATAAACTGTACAAAAATTGAATAAAATCGAAAGTTCATGAAATCTAGGCAGATCGTTTTTTTTTATTTAAGAATGCAAATAATATGAACATTCAAACTTACTATAATTTATTTTGTATTGATATATTTTTAACTACACGTTGTAACCCATATGTAACTGGAAAGGCATAAAGAAGCTACACTTTCTTAATTTTTGCTTTCCAGGTGGAAAAAAAAACTGGCAAATTTGCCACACTTTAAATGCTGAGTGGCAGAAATCTAAAATAATTCTCTGTTCCAAGACATCGAAATCGAACCCACAATCATCGTATATAAAACGCTGTCAATCAAAACCTGTCCCAATACGCGATGACTTTACAAAATTGTAAAGATAAATCGATATTCATGACTAATAAATTATATTATAAAAAAATTGAGATTTTTTCAGTTAGGTCTGTTTTAGCTAGGAATTTAAGAAAAAGCTTTCTCAATGTCAGCTGAAATTTTAAGCTAGGTCACTTTCATTCAAAGAACGTATATACTGCTAACACAAAATGTCCTAACTCCATACATCAGAGGTTTATCAGGCATTAAATTGACTAATAGTATGCGGTTAGCCGATCCGATTATTTACTATCGAATAGGTTGGTTAAAACTAATATAGGCTTTCATGAAATCATAGTTTGATTACGTATCATAAATTTATATATTAAATATGTATTTTGAAGAAGAAAAATTTAAAAATTGGACTTTATGGTGCAAAAGTGGTTGTGGATTCTATATCCACTACAGGAGGATGAATTATTTTCATTTTCCTTGTCCTGGTTAAAAGACAAAGTGTGGCGTTGAGTTCCGCTACTCACAAGGCAATGTGGAAAGCGGCGAATGAAGTGCATAATACTTGGTTCCCTCTACAAAAATTATAAAATAAATTATAAAATATATGAAAAAGCTAAGGGGTTTCTCCCTCTGCAGCCTGTCACTTATTTGCTGCCAAGCCCCGTTTACGCAAGGGGACTTTCGTCATCCGTCACCCATCATCCTCCATGTCTCATCCATCATCACTGTCCTAAAAATTAGTGGACAAACATACTTACACGTCTTAGTCTTAATTCCACTAGTAATAGTGGACATACATAGTCAAAGGAAAACTGATAGCCTTTTTTTGGCTATATTTGTGGTAATATTTTATTCGCTACACACGTAGTGTGTAACGTTTGCTAGGAAATTTTTAACATGTATTTATCATTATATTTTTTCCTTGACGTTGCTCAAAATAAGACGTACATGATATTATAATAATTTCTATCATTAAAATAATGATCCCATTTTGAAGCCGTTCAAAATTGAACTTGTTTTAAAAAAAGTTAATAGATCAATAAATTTATTTCTCATATTAGAAAAGAACAAAGAAAAATCTAGTGACAAATTATTCCGTTCTCTAATAAGCTAAGGTTATATAAGTACATTACATTCGGAAGCAAGTCGAGCATTAAATTGGGTAGATTGCGGTTACCCGAGCAAAGGGTTACGGATTGGATTTAAAACGTTATCCCACATGTAAGTGGAATTCTGCTTTATTTACATTCATAATGTATAGTAAAAGGGGGTCGTGGGTTCAATTCCTTTGAGGACTTCTTTAAGAAATAGCCATTGAGTGAAAAAATGGCTGATTTTTAACATTTCTTTTATTTTAATAGGTTTTTACGGAGTTACGCTTTTTACCAAATAACAGAGTAGGAAAGAGCGTGTGGAGGGAAGAAGACATATTTTTATTACAAGATGAATATTTTTACATACATTCTTGATGATATATAATTTACATAATATAAGCTGTAGCCCGCTGTAATTCGTGGTTTCTCCAGTTCCTATTGGAACTTTGGAACACCTTGAACTCCCTAAATACCCTTGAATCTCCATGCCAAATTCCAGCTTCCAAATTTCATGGGTGACAGTAAAAAAGTTTGATTGTGAGTGTCATCTCCTATAAAGAAGAAGAATAATTTTCAATTCAATTGGCCATGTTAGCTTCAAAATTAGAACAAAATTGGCTTCCGTCACTCAGTCCATAATATCTCGAATTTTACCCGAAAGTGGTGAATGGAGTGTCTTAACACTAGGTTAGTTCTGTCTCGTCTTTGTTATGTTTGAAATGATAGGAAAACCTATAAAGAAAAACTAAAGCCCATACTAAACATTAAGAATACCTTCCCATTCCTCTTCCTTTTATAGTAGCTCATTTACCATATCCGCGTGTCGTTTGCGGAACTCCCGTCCTTTTGGTATCAGAAATGCCAAAACTTTTTTAGCTTTTAAGCGTCGCTTGAAGAAATATTTTTTAGCACTGTAATTTCTCCTTTTTGTTATTAATTTTTCATGCCATTGCATTCTACTGTTGTTTTTATTCATTCATTTATATTTGTATGTATGTATGTATGTATGTATGTTTGTATGTATGTATGTATGTATGTATGTTTATATGCATGTATGCATGTGTGTAGGTATGTATGTATGTATGTATATAAGTATGTATATTTGTTTATTTTTTATGTTAATTATTCTATCAATTTTTAGATATTGCACCCTTACCCTATCTTATTTGCTATTTCTTTTGCCCTAAGGTTACCTGGCAGAGATTGCTATTTGAGCAATAAGGCCGCCTTTTGTACATATACTTTTTTATTTTTTAATATTTATTTTTTGTATGTTTCTGGGTGTTTCAGAGTTATTATTATTATTATTATTAAAGTTTGAACCCATAACCCCTATAAAGAAGCCCCCCTTTTTTGTATCGTAAACCCGTTTATGTTAATACTTTTTTAATTTATTATGCACTTTAGTTGTTTGTATTAATCTGGCAATTAACACTGACAATAAAGGTATTGGCGGAGTACCTTACAGATTGTGTTTTATATTATAATATTGACTGACTAGTTTTTTTAGCTTCAAGATTTAGCTCTCATATAGCAGCATATGCAGAAGGAACGTAGTATTAAAACACTCTGTCCCAAAGCTTCTTCAGATCAATTTTTTTCCCTGTAGATAACAAAGTGTTAATACTCCATTAAAAATAAACGATATTACTGATATGTACACATATTTATTATTTAAAATACGTAAACATATTTATTATTTAAAATCCGTAATTCTTGGAGTCGGTACCAATTTGGGTAATTTTCTGAATTAATTTTATTATCTTTTGAGCATTGTGTTAAGTAGTTATCTGTTGACTTTATTTTTGCTTTGACTGGCACAAGAACCATTTTTTCATATATTAAAAATACATCTAGGTTTTAATTTTAATTATAAATAACAATTTAAAGCAATCCAAGTTTGATTTTACAAGTAAAATAATTATAGTTTATACTACTCTGGGCATTATCTAGTCTAGTAACTAGCTCTTGGCAATGTCCACGTGGCCACGTGCCACACGTTGTAAGTGCCGGAGGTAGCTCTGACCACAGGGCTTGTGTTACACACAGGTCGTCACAGGTCGTGTTCGTTCGCACGAGTACTGTTAGTATAGATAGATATAAATAAATAAATAAATAAAATAATTTATTCGTTTTCAAAATTCAGTACATTATCATAGTGCCTCCTGTTAAGCAAAAAAAGCCTGTTTTAGGAGACCCCGCTCTTCCATATCATTAAGTTCATAGTGTACTAATTAATAGTAGTAGACACAGTGTTTATTTTAAATATTTTAACAACTTAAAAGAGGTGATTATAAAATCGTAAAGAGAAAAAAAAATTAAAAAAATAAAAACAATTACAATTAGATTACATATATAATTGTTTGTACCAAATTTAGGTTAAAAACGCCCTAATTGTCCTAGATTTTAGGACCAGTTCTTGTTATTAGCTAGGCTAAGGTCTACTTATTTTTGCTAACTCTAGGATTAGTTATATATACGGAAACTTATTTACGGACACTGACCCTTTGACATGTGTTATAAGGATTTAACCTTTATCTGACCTTCAAAACACGTAATTATGGTTAGATTAGTTAACATATTTGAATTATACCCTAAATAGTAAGAAATATAGCTTCAGTAAGAATAGTTCCATTTTATTTAATACATACACATATAAATACATACATATATACAAATTAAAATTAAAAATATTTTTCCACAAAGTTGTGTGGCTCACGTTGATAATAACTACCTTTTACTGCAATCTCTTTGTGAATCTCCATCACTTAATGACGTGTTTTGTTTTTAATTGCTGAGCTGTTAGCAGACGAGAGTATATGAGGCTGATGTGTGAACAGCAAGTGGTATAACTGAAGATATTATTTTTTTCGAAGATTCCTTTTTATTTTAAAAATCAATAAAATATAAGATATAAGAAAAAAAATTGTGTAAAATAAACTTAAATAGGTTAAATTATATTTTTGGGAGAGAAAATTAGTAATATTATAGTATGATGACGAAAAGCTAAATGCTTGAGTGCATATTTGACAGATAGTTGCCGAAACTAATTTTTAAACATATTATCCACATTTTTGTCTTTAGCTTCACTTTGTATTCTTTACGTAGAGATTTATAACATAAAAAACTTCTATATAGAGATTAGAATAAACTACAATATTTTCTTTATATGCATTTTAATTTCATATTAATCATTTAAACTTGTTCAGAACAAGTTCGTTCGCACGAGTACCGTGGTCTCGGCATCAAAGGGATCTCCTATCCTAGTGAAGTTAGTCAACTAAACTTGTGGCTAAGTACCAACTTAACCCATCTTGGGTGTGCTTTGAAATATCACACGTAAGTACTGTGTAGATTGTGAGTATTTAAATTATACTGTAAATTACAAAATTTAGCAATCAATAGTTAATATTTTTAATTTATTTGATAGAAGCTTTTGTTATTGATTTTGTTCGCTCACTGTTGTTCGCTTCGCTCGTGCTATTCATGAAGTAAATAAAACTCATTGAAGGAAAAAGCTTAAAAAGCTGTATATTTCTTTTATAATACATTTTTATAGTAGTACTTTCTCATATACGGTATTCTTGATTTTATATTGCTACATTTAAATCATAGAGACTGTTTTATATTAAAAAAAAATCAGGCCAACGTGGTGCAGCAGCTCATCCGATTCCTACGCGAGGAAATGAATTATTTAATTTCGTCGCTCTGATAAAGATAAATATAAAGATAAAGCTTGAGGTTAAGCCCGTCACGCAACACGCAAAGTCTCTTAAAATGGAAGGAAAGTAGAGAAATGTCTTGACACCATGTTCTCTCTGTTTACCTTGCTATATGTGTTGTTATTAATAGTGGGGACATTTATGTACGTAATGCAACCCAAAATTATCGTTTTTTTGTTTGTCTGTGCGTTTGTGCACGCTTACCTCAAGAACGACTTAACCGATTCAAATGCAGTTATCACTATTATATTATAGTAACATCGCTTAAAATTCAGCCTTATCAATTGGTTTATTAATAAAATAATATATTTAAATGTACAGTATATCCATATCATATCAGAGTAAATCCGAGAACATAGATATACGATTATTAAATTAAATTAAACGCGAGTGCAATCCCGTGTCAATTGCTAGTATAAATTAAATTACAAAACCTTTAACAAATTTAACAACGTCTCTACCTAATTTATCTCATTCATAATTAACTAGTATTAGAGTAAGATTACTTTCTCCCTTCGATCTTCATCCCCTTTCATATAGAGTGATCTATTGAGGGTTATTAAAATGGATTTAAAGTGGATTAAGTGCTAATCTTCGTTAAAGCGCAGAGAAAATTATGTGGAAATATTTTGTTTTTATTTAATAATGAAGTTTGAGAGTTCATTTATTTATTATGTATATTTTAAGCTCTATATTTTGTAAAGTGAGTATAATGTAAAGACACTTTATAATGTTATATACAATATTATCTTTATATATTAATTGGCAATTATTATTGAAGTACAATATACAAAATATAAAAAAAAAAATTACTTATAATATATGCCATTGATGACACAGTTCATAATTGTCATACAAATCAAAATCAGCCATAGTATCTTATAGAGTGGAAAATCTCAAATTATTTATATATATTTAATAATTTTCTCCTAATTACAAGGACATATTGATTATTGATTTGCTGTACTGAGTGCCGTACCTCATCCTATGGAATACAATCAGTTGCAAGTGTTCCGTATGCGGCTTTGACAAGTGAACCTGTATAACAAGCATTTCTCTCAGACTAGTAGGGAAAACCGCATCACTTTATATCATAAATACTATGTAAAGCAATATGTAGTTTCAGAGACCTAAGCGTACATTC
The DNA here is from genome assembly GCA_037127375.1 of Dione juno. Lineage (NCBI taxonomy): Eukaryota > Metazoa > Arthropoda > Insecta > Lepidoptera > Nymphalidae > Dione > Dione juno. Next base: position 1,345,842 of record JAXRJS010000103.1, on the reverse strand, counting down.
CTGTACATTATTTTTTTTTTCATTTACACCGAGAATTACAATTGTAAGTTTCTAAATAAAAAGTCTAACTTTTAAATTAAAATTTTATCGTATATGAGCTTTTTCGCTGTATTTAAAGAACAGCGGGAACAAAAAACAGTTTAAGTTGTGAAACTCTTTAAATTAATTTATTCAAATGAGAAATCTAGAAGTAAATAAAATTACAGCTAAATATATAGATTTATATTAAAATTATAATGTACTATAATACTTTTTAAAATAATAAAAACTATTATTGTGAAAGAATTACTCGTATATTTAATTAAGAATATATTAAAACTATTTTCATTTTTCTCTCCTAGTTAGATAAAGCGTTGAATGTCGCCGCTCTACATGCAAGTTCTGTAATTCAATGGGAATGTAGAGAACGTAGAGTCTTGATACTAGAATTAAGACGTTAATACGTACGTTTAGGGGAAAAAGGTGTACAAAAAATATAAATAAATTTTGTGTAACCAATTAATGGTATATTAGAATTAAGCTAACAATTTTAACGTGGCGGGATTTAAACCCGCGACTATTGGAAATCGTGTAAGTGCTAAGCCATACGTTCTCAGCAATGGCGAAGCTTTTATACGCTTTTTACAACTTATTTATGTTGATAAATTAAGTAAATTTTATTATTAAATAGTAGTTTTATATTGTTTAGTATGAACAAGTTGGCAACTCGAACAAATAACTGACTCTAAATAATAGTATATTGTATATCTGTAGTATATTGTTATAATAATAGAAAGAAATAGGAATTTAAATAACAAAAAAATGTGAAACGCACTATTTATTACTGAAATTCAAGAATAGAAGAATACTTAAAGAAACCATATAAAAATTTGAACCCGCGCCTCGTGGAAACCGTCCAAGCGCTCTGACCACTAAGCCATACGTGTTTTTTTTTAGTTTTAACAACTACTATTTACTGTGGTTACATTAAGTGATAAACAGAGTGTCCTAACGTTTTTTTTTTAAATTTTCCTACTATTTTGGTATGAAAGCTTGGAAATTTCAAAGTTATTTCAATAATATCTGTTACACCATTACAAGTCGTTCTTGACGTTGAGTGAAATATGCTAAATGATAAATGTTCTCTCAGTATTAACTGATGTTGATTGATTTTGAAGCTTTCCGTATAGAAAGCTTCTATTATTATAGTATAGATCAATGGTTTTCTATAGAAATATATAGATATATTATAAGTACTTATGTTTTGTTACAGTATCAATGGGAAAACGTAGAGAAAATTAATGAATCTAATCTTTTTGTATGGCAGTTAGCTTAATTTCCTTCACAGCTTTGGTCGCGTGATATTGTTCTAACGATAAAAACTAATATATAATCTTCAAAAAAATATAAATACTGTATGTTCTGTTAATAAGAATATAAATTAAAAAAAAATATGCTTAAAGAAAATATCGGTCAAGTGGGAGTAGTACGAGCCGCACCGAGGGTTCCGTACCTATTTCATGATTGTATGTATGTATTTCACTGACGACATGTTTTAATATTTTTAAATTTTAAGTATTTGTTGTTGTAGCGACAACGAAAATACATAATTTGCGAAAGTTTCAGCTATATCACGGCTTATGGTTTATTATAGGATCCCGTTTTTACTTTTTAGGTGCGGAACCCCAAAAAAAATGCTTTACGTGATTTCCTGGATATAGTATGTAATATATATTCCATTATGATTCTAATATATTACAAAATTGGACGGAAAGTGTCTTAACACTAGGTTACTTGTTACCAGAGCGAGAAGATGAAATAATTCATTCTCCCCGAGTGGGAATCGAACCTACAGCTATCGCAGTTTACAATGAGACACTATGCCGCTGTTAAACTAAATACAACTTTTCATCCCCATTATTAGCCTAATAGAGGTTATTGCAAGAGTGCAAGATTCTAGGTGAAATGATTTGGACTGTACGTTGATCTTTGGACATGCCAGCCAATATATATTTCATGTCTCATATAGAAGATACGAATCGGGAAAAAAATATTCGGGACTATAAAAAAATCATTTCCAGAACAATTTCTAGAACGAAGGGAAAGCAAGTTGTTCTGTTCCACATTAGATCTCGTCTGGGCCTCTGCTGCTTTTTTCACCAAGATAGAATCTCGTACATTCATTGTCCAGTTCGTAAAATGCCAATAGCTATAGGCTGTGTATGTTACATAAGACATTTTAAGTGTTTGAGTTCTTTTTTAATTTTAAGAGTTTCAAATGACTGCAGGGCTATTATTTTGAATTACACCGATACTATAATCGTAATTCATTGTAGCTCCCGATAAATGAACTATTTAGTACAATTTTTTTTAATTCTTAAAGAAAACATATAAAGGTATATTTTTTCCGCGAGGCGCGGGTTCACGTGCCGCTGCGTTCATTTTTTTATATGTTATCTGTAATTATTTTGTCTGTCCTTAGCGTGGATTAACACTTTATAAATCATTAAAAATATACATATTTTTAATTTGTTAAGTCTTATACTCATTTCGCTTTTAAAATATTTAAAAAAAACCACTTAATAACAATGTTTATCATTTTACCCGACTGCGATTTATATCACATCGATTTTGGCATTGTCATAAGTTCTCAATAAGTATATAATGTTTTAAATTCATAATAGAATAAAAGATATATATATATATATATATATATATATATATATATATATATATATATATATATATATATATATATATATATATATATATATATATATATATATATATATATATATATATATATATATATAGAGAGAGAGAGAGTTTTGAATAAAGGGCTGCGCCGTGATTTGTTTGGCGATAAATACCCAATACGTCGTATCCACGACTTTGCTCATAGTATATCTGGATGTCAAGTTGTAAGGTTAAAGCATACAATCAGATTCGCGTTAACGCTGAAGACATCCCGAAGACCGCCATAATAACGCCGTTCGGTCTTTACGAGTTTTACATCGATTTTGGCATTGTCATAAGTTCTCAATAAGTATATAATGTTTTAAATTCATAATAGAATAAAAGATATATATATATATATATATATATATATATATATATATATATATATATATATATATATATATATATATATATATATATATATATATATATATATATATATAGAGAGAGAGAGAGAGAGTTTTGAATAAAGGGCTGCGCCGTGATTTGTTTGGCGATAAATACCCAATACGTCGTATCCACGACTTTGCTCATAGTATATCTGGATGTCAAGTTGTAAGGTTAAAGCATACAATCAGATTCGCGTTAACGCTGAAGACATCCCGAAGACCGCCATAATAACGCCGTTCGGTCTTTACGAGTTTCCGTATATGACATTCGGGCTTCGTAATGCCGGACAAACATTTCAGCGCTTTGTGGACGAAATATTACGATGGCTCGATTTTTGCTACAGTTATCTAGACGACTTCTTAATTTTCTCAAAGGACGAGAAAACCCACGAAGCCCATCTAGAGCAGTTATTCACCCGACTGCAGGAGTACGGGACGTTGATTAAAACTTCAAATTGCGTTTTTGTGGTTTCCGACATAGTGTTTTTAGGTAACCATATCTCTGCAGAAGGTACGAGACCGCTGCCCACAAAGGTTGAAGCCATCAATTCTTATCCAGAACCAAGATGACAAGTCAAATGACAGAATGGTAATTTTTACAATTAAAGTAACGTACCAAAGAATTTAGCAAAGAGTTGCATTGAAGCAATTAAAATACATAAAAATAATTTATAGTAAGGAAATAAAACTAAAAACGCCACAAACTATCAGAAATCATGCATATGGAGCCTGCTAGTATATAATAAAAATCGGTCAAGTCCGAGCAGGACTCATTCACTAAGGTTTCCGTATAAGTTTTATGATTGTAAGTCAATGGAAAGTACAACTTACTAAACTTGACAAACTTAAGTGTGCGAGTATATGCAGTCATTATGTATGAAGTATTACATATATATAACCTATAAATTTCCAATTGTCGGATATTTTTCTTAATTCTAGATAACTGTACTCTATAGGTTTTGATTACGCGACGAATTTCAGACAATACTAAGTTTTTTTTCTGGGTCCAAAGGACCTGGATATTTTTATTAATTCCACGTAGATTATATAAAATATTCTTAAGTTAAATTTCAAGATAAATTTCAATAATGATATTCCCATCAATTGTTTCGTTAATGTTTTCCGCGTTTTGACCAATTTTGCCATCCATTTTCAATTCCAAAGGAAATTTATTCAATTAGAATAGACTTTGCACGTTAAATACTATTTTGTTTAAATTTATACTGTTTCGGTTCGGAAAAGTAAATTCTATCTCTTGCCTTTTTTAAATATCTCTATATGGCGCAGTTCAGTAACGTCTTATTGACGCAATGGTTGCGGGTTCTTTTTCACTCGGAGAATAAATTATATTTCATTTATTTTCATATCTTCCAATGCTCTACGTCCAACACTTCGAAATTCGGGAAAGCGGAGACCACAGTGTGTTGACACTATGCTCTCCAGATGTTTTATAAAAATTTGGCAGTTTCTTTTTATTATTATGAATATGCTATACATTTCACGGTAGTGGGTTCGAGAGCTACTTGAACGAGTACTTTTAATGGAAAATTATTGTTCTAAGACATTAGGACAGAGAAAGGCTCTACTATATATAAAAATAACTTCCCATTTCTTGGGAACATACGATTTTGATTAAACCAATCAAACTGTTTAAAGCTAAACTTAAATTTAACCCTTGACCCAAATGTGAAATTGAAATATTCTAAATTCATCCCTGCTTTGTGAGCCATTACCTATTTGTTCAAGATTCTGGTTGTGATTTTGTGTATATGAAAATTCTTCACATTGTTCAATGATATCATAATCTGAATTGAATTCCAATATGGGACTTATAATTGAGGTAGACAAAGCCTGTGTTGTAAGGTGAAACTTAACGCTGCGGTTTGTCTTACCAGAGAAGAAAAAGACAAAGGAGTCCAATTTTCGGACAAAAAATCATTCTCCAAAATTTGGATTAAAGCTGCAATCATGTAGTTTATAATCAGATGCTATCCCAATATGTCACGATGACTTCATAAAAATCAGGATATTTGTATCTCCTATGTATGTAACAGGATAATATATATATATATATATATATATATATATATATATATATATATATATATATATATATATATATATATATATATATATATATATATATATATATATATATATATATATATGTGTGTGTGTTTTAACACGAAAATTCCCTTAAATTCGGAGCGAAAAATAAGCGGTTGGTACTAAAAGCTAATGGTACTTGAGTTTTGAACCATCTGCCAGTCAAGGGCCACTTTAAACACTTGTCAAAGAGATACTTTAAATTATCGTACAAATTTGTATGAATTATAGGGGAGTCAAGGTCGTTGAGGATTCGATTTCCAGTTAGGGGAGTAAATTATTTAAATTTTGTCGCAGTACCTGGGACTTGTATCTCATTTACGCTTATATTCTTTCATTATACAGTGACACAATGCACAGTCAAAACTAAGAATCGCAGAAGCCATTTAGCATGTAGAGTCGTTGGGACTAAAGCTGATGTTATTTTAAAGTCCACGCAAAAAAAATCGTGGGCTATAGCTTCTTCTTCAAATCATAATTTATCCAAATTTTAAACATTTTTTTCTTTATTTGAAGCTCTACTTAGTCTGTTGTACTTAAAAGCTCGTTACATTAAATTATGAAGTTTTACTAGTCGTTAAATATAAAAGCTCCATAACTTTGTGCTTACAAGTAACATTACTTTGAAGAACTGGGTTAGTTGTATGAGAAATTATTTTATTATATAATATATTTGTTGAGCTTCACATTCATCATTCATAATGGTAGGCAGAGAGAACCTAGTGTTTAGTCACTTTGTTATTTTCATGATTGTTTTAGTATATAGTGTAGTACTAAAATGAATAAAATTAGATACCAGAATTTTAACCTGCACCTCTGGGACTTAATCGGCTTGATTTTTAGAGGCGTCAGTTCAAATACTGCTAAGGTCCTAATGTTATACGTTTAATAAGACACTTTGTTTTCCTTTTTCCTCCGAACGAAAACCTTTATGGGGCAGCTCTACGTAAAATAATAAATTTAAATAAAAAAAAAAAACAGGATTCATAAAATAACAAAGTCTTTCACTGTAGGGAATGCCTTGTAAATACGTAGAGAGTGAACGATTTGATATTTCGTAATTTGATTTTCCCCAATTTTCTCATCCAACCTCCTAAATTATTAGAATATTTAATATGATTACCCTTAAATTATTTAGATTGAGGCTATGTAGCGTAGTGGTTTAGATTCTGGCTATAACGTGATTGTATAGGGATCGATTTCGACTCGGGATAGTAAATTATCATCTTAACCCCGTTTTGGTGTTGAATTCCCGCCTTTTAACAATCAATATATTGAATACTTGGGCGGTGGGCGGACTGTTGTGATACTAACTTTCTATTTGTATACTTGTAGGATAGGATAAGAGGACTTGTAGTACTTGCTATATGTAGGATTAATAGTTGTGAAACTATTTAGATAAACACTTTCCACTATTATATAGATTTTTTTTATTGAAAACAAAAGAGAATAATATGGATTATATACTAAAAAGTAAAAAAGTAGCAGTTTGAACTACTAAAGTACTAGTCAAGCCCTATCATTTGATACTTATATTAAGGTATATATGAGAAAAAAATGTATCCGCCATCTTGTAGCGGCGGCCATCTTAGATTTACATTGATACAGAATTGATTCATTAAATTGTATTATCATTAAAACAAAATATGTGTACCAAATATCAGATATCAATCTATCAACAGAAACGGGGTCAAATTTCAATAACAAAATTTGACCCAAACAGGGCAAGCTAAAAAAACGGTTTAAACAAAAAATAAGAAGTGATTTATTTCTATATTCACTCAGCTACCTGATAAAGTACAATAAGTGGTTAAAAGTAAAAAAAAGTAAATACTTATATATATAAATATATATAGATGAAACAAAATTTCTTCGGTAACCTCTCCTTATTAAAGAATATGATCAAAGTTAAATTGCGTGAAGTATGCTTACTGATGTAATGAATTTTAGCATAACGTTCAAAATTGTAATAAAGACTCCCTCGTGGAACAAGTGTCTGACTGTTTACACGATAGTGTAGGTTCGATGCTTACATATTATTATTAATATTTAAAAAAAGAGGAATTTAGAGGACCGTCGTAAATGTGACAGTTTGTGGGTTCGATTCCCACTCGAGGAGAATGAATTAGTGTCATTTTGTTCGTTCGTTGCCTGGTAACAAGGCAAAAACGCGGCGTTGAGTTCCGCCACTTAACACGCGATGCCTCGAAATGCGGAAAGCGGGGAACGGAGTGTCTTAACACTAGGTTCCTACGGTTCCCTCTGCCTACACCGCCATGTGCGGGATACAGTGTGAAGCTAAATAAGTAAATAAAAAAAAAGTTGATTGAAATATTTTAATTTTTCCGTATAAATAAAAGCTTCATTTAAAAATTCTTGTAATTAAAATTACGTGTATCAAATATCAAAATACAAAGTGTATTTTAATATGACCAATACGTACATTACATTATTCCTTTTGATTCCAAGCTTCTTTATTTTATAAATAGCTATTATTTGCGCTTGATGAAGTGGGCGAGGAAAAAGGTCCAAGTTCGATAAAAATGCCTTTAATGAGGATTTTTATTTGTTAAGTGAATTTATTTTTTATTATATTCGAACGAAAGAAAATGTACCAAGAAATTATCCAAATATCTATAGAAAGAAGGCAATGTGGCGAAATATCTGAGTGTAAATGTGGTCGTGGGTTCGATTGTAAGTCGAAGGAATGCTCTCTCTCTCTTGTTATTCTGGCAAAACAAAACACGGTTAAACTAAAAATTAATTATGTTTTAATATGTATGTACTTCTCTTAGTTCATAGTCGTTAATAATACTACACAACACGTTTTATTTAAGCTTCTTGTCAAAAAAAAAATATGAAGTGTTTTTTTTTAATTTCACATACTTATAAATTGAGAATTCATTTATATAGGAAATAAAAAAATCGGTTTATGTGGGAACTGAACCTACACCACCGCTACCTCTCTCAACTACACCACTACGTCTTTAATTTCTATTGAGGGCATACTTTCATTGTTATTTTCGTATTAAGGTTATATAACTTAGAAGAATAGACGCTTTTGTATGAGTCATCAAATTTCCAACATATTATGGCAAGTAATAATTAATGTTCTAAGGCTTGTATAGTAATATGTCAAAATATTTAACATTTTGTTTTTCTTAGCTTCACACTTTTATCTCGTATTATGAAGTGTAGGTCTGTGGTGTACAAAATCATTATATTAAAAAGTTTCCGCTGAAATGAAGTTAAATAAGGTGGCGCCACAGTAGCAAAAGGAAATTTTTATAAACAATGCCTATAAACTACTAGAATAGGAAACTAAATAAAAAATGCAAGAAACTCTGCTACTTTGTTACGATTACGTAAATAGTTGACATTTTAAACACGGCATGTCTTTTAAATACACAAGTGGCGAATAATATTGATATTATCAACCCGACAGCTCTGTTTGAAACTGCCACATTCATATCATTCCACTTGCTACACTAGCGCCAATAAAATATTGCTGTTTACAGATGAATATTTTATCAACTTGTCCTCTATATAAGAGAACCTTCCTTGTACTACAACCCTTTATATTCCATATGAAGCAGGGCAGGTAGAGATAGCTTAATGTCAAGATACCTCGTTCTCCACTTTCCATTTGACACCTTGAATCATAAGTGAACTCACCACCACGATTCATTATATCAGAGATTAGTAGAGAATCAACATCGACATAATAATTCTTCATCAAACATAGAGTATCATGAAAATAGGCTAAAATAATAATGATTGACTTATAACGACTACATTTTTTTTATTTAAATAATATCCGTATAAATACAAAAAGTAGTGATGCGACGCAAATTTATTTCATACAAGCTCTCAAAATAAATAAGAACGTACGCCAAAAATACATACATACTGTTTTTACAATACTCTATTCGCTTGAATATCTTGGGCTCATGCTTGACTGTAAACGCCTTGGTCGTGAATTTTATTACCATAAGGGGAAAAAATGAGTCATGTCCCAGTTAGTGAGACAAAACCAAATTCAAGCATTTCTTTATAAACAAAGACAATATTTGACTTAAATAAATACGTTCAAGACAAGATGTATGGTGTAATTGAATACTCGTAGTAAATCGTAAATTCAAAAGCTCTATTGATTTTCTTATAAATAGCTTGTAACGGAAGTTGTTTGTTTAATATAAGACATTGTAGTGGAACTAGAATGTTTCATTACACTAGCAATAGCACAAATTGCGTCGTTGAGTTCCGCAACGCGAGATGCGTAGTTATTAAGCTTTAAAGTTTTTTTCTTCTTTCTCTGATTTATATATATATATATATATATATATATATATATATATATATATATATATATATATATATATCCTTATTCATCTCCAAAGCATACGAATTTCCTCAAACAAGTGACGAGTACAAGGTTATGTCACAAAAAATCCAATTTTTGGGGAAAACTTTCGTTCGTACATTACTTCTCAATCCTGCGGGATTTCGGTATACATTCCATATATATATTTTCACCTAGTCGCTTTCAATCAAGCATCTTGTTTATATATTCATGTAAGAGTATTCATATTATTTATTCAGATATTTGATTCATTCCATATAGAGCAGGGTAAAGAGAAAGAGAGCTTAGAACCAAATCACTAATTTTTCACTCTCTGTTTGTATTTGCCCAAAGAGCGGAGTAAAACGCCGCGTTAAGTTATCCTATTAAAATAATTCACTTCTCCAAGCTATGATGAAACTTAAAACTCAGTCTGCGACGCTATTTGGTAAGTTTTAATTGATATAGCCTTAAAGGCTTGCAACTTGGTCTTAACTTATGACGCATGGTTCCTACATTATACGTAACTATAATCAAGTGTTTTTGAATTATATAAATTATGTATAGGATGGAAGTAATAATTAGTTGTTTTAAAATGGCTTGGTTAAAAAAAAGACAGAAGCAATTTTCAAATTTAATTAATATTAATTTAGTAAAGAATTTTTTTGAATATATAGTATGGTGGCTTCTTTACACTAATCAATTTAATTGACTTTGTATAGAGCCTTGCACCTTAAGAGGGGTCGTCATACTGAATCGAAGGCTTAAAAAGTCGAGGCTGATTTTTGATATAGAGAAGACTCCTCTGACATGGAGAGGATTGGCCTCTCAGGCAACACTAAGCTCCCTAATCCTTTTTCCCCCATATGAGGTAGACTTTAACAGTGCCCCTAGGGGGTTGAGATAGAATACTTGGTGGTGGGCATTTGGCAACAAATGCGACGGTAATCTACGATTACAGTGACTATTTAGTGGATTAAAAAACTTAAAGTTGGTCGGTTGTTGGTTCGCTCTAGCAACAATGCAAAAGCGCAGCGTTGAGTTCCGCTACTAAGCATGCAATGCTTCGAAAGGCGGAAAGCGAGGAACGGAGTGTCTTAACATTAGGTTTTTTCGTACGGTTCCCTCTACCTACCATACTAAGTACGTAACACAGTTTGAAGGTAAAAAAAGTGTTACTATTTTTATTTTCAGCCTTTTGTACCTTTTTCATATAGTACTATTTTTTAAAATATTAATTTTAACTTATATTATGATTATTCTATTGCCATCTCGTTCTACCAAATAACTATGTCGTAACTAACTCACTATAGAGTAAAAAAAACTTTATTTACACCCACATATTTACATAAAAAGTCAAAGCCAATACCATATTAACACTTATATATATATATATATATATATATATATATATATATATATATATATATATATATATATATATATATATATATATATATATATATATATATATATATATATATATACACCCAACCGCAGTTATCGTTATCAAACACAAAAACTTTGATCTTTACCATTTTACCGCCATTGGAAGATTTTCATAAAGATGAAAACCGGAAATTACGTTATATTCCTTTATTCAATTTCCGGTATATATATTTTTTTCGCACTCAATTCGTATAATGGTGAATCACTCGTTGAAATGAACATATTATTCTTATTGTGTTATAAATATATTATATTATATTTTTGTGAGGCTGTCGTGGTGCAGCGGTACAGTAGCTGGATGTAAACGCGACGGTTGTGGGTTTGATTTTATTGACATATCATTTTTTTAGCTCTGGTAAGGAGATAACACGCGGCGTTGAGTTCCGCGATGAGTCGCATGACATATCGCAATAATGTCTTGAAAATTTGGTGAGAAGTGGGGAAGGTCTTAACACTAAGTTCTCATATTTGCAGGTATATGCGTTCAATTTTTTGCGTTCAATTGAACTACATACATATGTTTGTTATGGTTTGTTTTTTATGATATAACTGCAAGTTCACAATTTTTGAGATTTATATTTATAGCTTCTTGCCAAATTTTATAAATCTAGTTCAATAGGTCCCTATAGGTTTAAGTTACGCGGCAAATTTCATACAAATTGTTGTAAAAACGAAGCAAATGCCCTAGAAATTGGTAACAAAAGATATGAATCTTCGATTACGTTTTTTCATAAGTTTAATTTTGTCTGTTAAGGGACTTTTTGTTATTATTGCGGCCCGGCCCGTAGCTTCTAGTAGTACATAGGTGTTATTAATAAATTCTTTAAGAACCGTTTTTGATATAACTTAAAACTAGACTTACGTGACTATAAAGACATAATATATATCCCAAAGAGTCCAATTATTGTTTTAAGCTGCCATTTTGACTATACTAAATCTACATATTAACTTAATTAACTATTAAGTTATATGTACATTTAGTATAGTCAAAATGGCAGCTAGTCAATTAATTAACTGAATTAAGTTTTATATGCAATTTTTTTCCAAATAGCTTTTCACAAGATCTACATAATATATATATATATATATATATATATATATATATATATATATATATATATATATATATATATATATATATATATATATATATATATATATATATATATATATATCTATCTTCTTCTTCTTCCTGGCATTAGTCCCGGCTTTTTGCCAGGGTCTGCCTTCCGACTAAGACCAATCGGTCCATATGAGTGGCGAAGTGGTTTTTTGTGGAGCGATTGCCATCTGACCTCCAAACCCATTACTGGGAGAAACCAGGAAAGGAAAGGGAGTAAGAGGCAGAAAGACTTGGAATATAGGGGAGGGACACCACTTACATGGATTGGATCGGGTTATGAAAGTGGTGGCTCGAGGTCCCGGGGTCGCGTACCCGTATGCCGGAAACCAAATATCGGACAGATAATTGGCTAGACACCCTCTGAGATGATATATATATATATATATATATATATATATATATATATATATATATATATATATATATATATATATATATATATATATATATATATATATATATATATATATATATATATATATATATATATATATATATATATATATATATATATATATATATATATATATATATATATATATATATATATATATATATATATATATATATATATATATATATATATATATATATATATATATATACTGAGACAATGCACAGGCAAAATTGTAGTGTCAAAATTGAAATTTGCCTTATTGTATATTTGGGGAGTGTATGGAAGCTCTATTTTACATAGCTTTATTTCATATAAATATACGATGGTACCTAAATATGTATGCAAAATTTCAATACAAATTGATCGTATAGCCTTAAACTATATTAACTGTCAAAAGCACGATGAATAATGAATATGTAGATATTGCTTATGACGTGGACACACTCGCAGTGGAGTGAAGTTAGTTACGCTTCTTGCAATTACTCATCTGTAGTAGTAGTAGGTAGTCTGTTTGATTTTCAGTTTTCTTCTGTGTTCTTTCATTCTTGTTGTTAGCTATTTCTAAATTATTAGCTAAATTTACTTCATTTATTGAAATTAAATTTAAAAAGCTAGAACATTGCCAAATATATGCTGTTCTTGTCTTATTTTGAAGTAATTTTTTTAGGTGATATTAAATATACCTTAAGACACGGAGGGATTTAAAAAAATAAAAATCACATCAGCGAATCTTTTAGCATTTAGATGACAATACACCTTGGGATTGAAGTGTTCCCTCCAGACAGTTTCAAAGGCATCCTTGTCGCTAATGCCTAATTGACAATTGTAAATTACCAATTTGAATTAAGAAAAGGAAAACACAGTCCCGTTGAGTTTCTTGCGCTGGTTCTTCTCGGGTCTGAGGCATTAATTTTAGTGAACCGGTAATATATGTTTGACGTTCAAAAAACAAAGCTTGTATGTTCTTATTTTGAATAAAATTGCTTAACTTTGACTTTAAAGGTGTTAATCTCAGTAACTAGTTTTAAATTTTAGTATCACTGTTTCCAAAATTACTTCAAGCACTTATAATGTCATATGTCATATTTTTATTTAATAGGAGCGAATATATGAAGGCTGTATATGTGAATATATGAAGGTTGTATATATGAAGGCTGGTATAACAATATGCATAATTCCAGTGCCTGCATAGGTTCAATATAAATCCGTCTAAATCAAGTCGACAGATGCATTTGGAATGCGGCCACAATCTTCTCCCATAATTACTGGATGCCCGACATTGATGATCAATGGTTCTTAGTTGGTATGTCTTGACAAAGCTTTGTGGTGCAACTCATAGAGTAACTTAGTATTATGACTAGTGTGTGTTCGATTTCAAATGAAGTTTAGTGCAAATATCAGGTTAGTGAGAGAGAATAGTGTTAAGACACTTCGTTTTCTATTTTTCGACACATTACCTACATACATATTTGTTGTGTACCTTGTTGCTTCCAGCCATACATTATTCGAAAATTGATATGGTACTCCCGGTTATTTTCGAATAATGTATGGCTACGTAGTAAGTCGTACGTACATAAATAATACATTAATAAATTTCCAATATATATATATATATATATATATATATATATATATATATATATATATATATATATATATATATTGTAATATAAGTATTGTAAGTAAAATATTATAGTATAAGTCATATATCTCGTTGACCTACCATCAATCCAGATACAATTAATCCAGATCGCACTTGACCGGTTTTTGTAGGTCAATATGAAAGTGGAAAATACGTATTACAAACAAGCAATTGAGGTAAAATATATACGCTAGCTTAATGTAAATTAAAAGGTGCTTTATAAGAAGCTTAGGTGTTGTAATCCGTTTAAATCCACTAAGTAATAGTGTTGTGCTAAATCCAATATATACAACTGTGAAATTAAGGTAGGAGTTATAAGGAATTCATTTTAACTAGTGATGTACTTGATATGTGTATCTTAAAGTAAATTTAGTTCAGGATTTTCATTTCAATATGTATTTTTGCTTTTTTTTAATTTTATGCTTTTTCAATTACAGATTTCAGAGGAAACTTAGTGCTTAGTACTAAACTCACTATTCTCCACTTTCCTCCAGAATTCATGAATAGTGAAACGTAGTGAATAGTGGAACTCAACGCTGATCTAGAAATGTAATGAAAATAATTTATTCCATCAGTCCGAATTGAACCTAGTATATTCCCGTATACAGTAAAATGGACAAATAAATAATAAAAACGATTCTAATTTACTTATTGTAGAAAAGTAATTTTTATTAATTCACTCAACACGCAATATCTCGTAAGTCGGAAAGTGGGGAACAGAGTGTCTTAACACTAGGTTCCTTCAGCCTACGGTCCCTCTGCCCACCCTGCTATGTGCGGCATAGAGCGTGAACTTTATACCTTACTTTATTCTATTATTAGTCTTAAATGGGCTTTTAAAAATTCTAAAAGCTTGAAAGTTAACACCAAGCTTAAGCAACATATAACCCGTCGTGTAAGATGGATGGCATGCTTCGTAGTAATAAAACCTTTTTTTTTATTTGAACTTATTTTCTTTGAGCTTTTAGTAACATATCCTTGTCTTGAATCTTGACCGATGATAGAAGTAAATAGGTTTTTTATAGCGTTTATAGTAATTATATGTATATTTATATACAAATATGTACAAAATATGTTTACTTATTAGAAAGTACTTAATGATATTTTTCACGTAGCCTTGGGGAAGTTTGAAAGTGAGAACTTTATGGAATTTTGAGTAGAATTTTTACACGCCTCCTAATACGTAATATTTCAAAAAAACGAAAAAAAAGTGTGTGTATGTGTGTGTGAATGCATGTATGTGTATGTTGGTGTGTGCATGTGTGTGTATATGTGTAACCATTAAACAGTATATCTTAAAAAAAATCGGACAAATACTAAGCTTATAATAGAAACTTATTATTATATTAGTTAAATAGCAGTGTGTAGAAGTAATAGTGCAAAGAGTAGAGGGTTGAGATTTCCATGAACTTTTGGCATGAATATGTTGAATATAATATAGAGCGAGAGGACGTTTTGATCAGAGGACATATAATATGCAACACAGTGTATGGCGCTACGTTCGTTGGCTTGTAGAGTACGCAGGTTACGCAGGTAAAGTAATTTATGGAAATGTTGCGTAAAAATTTAAGAAGGGTTAATTTATATGTTCTATTCTGTATAATTTACAGTAAACTGTAAATTTAATTCTTTTTATAAAAACATGTAAATAAGGCCATAGTGTCTTAGTGGGATTGTATTGAACTGTATTATTGTGGGGTTGATTCCCTCTCTGGTAAAACAAAGCACAATTCCAAGTGCTGTCACTCAAATCTGGAAGGAATGTAGAGAACGGAGTGTCTTAATACGTGTTCCCTCAGCCACAATGTTAAAAGAACGTTGATTCATTTTTGTTGGACCTATATATCCAAAATTGTGGAAGATTGAAGAGGCAAAATATATCAAAATTTTAAAGTCCACGGAACCGTATTTGTAGGCTACTATTTGTAGTATAATATACATTTGTCACTAATAACAAAAGACAATGCTGTCATGAATCTAACGCCGTACCTTCAGGAAATAGCGACGGTTTCCACTTCCTTCAGAATTGCCGATTTGAATATAATATTCTATAGAATATTATAATTCAATGAACATATAGTTTTAAAGATAAATAAAAAAATCTCTATTCCTTTTTTCTGCATGCGAATTTTCTACGTTAAATTGAATAAAACTCAGTTTAATTTTGTATGTAGCGGGAATTGAAACTGCACTCCTCAGATTACACGTTCAAACGCTCTTGCCAATTAAGTTAACGCCAACATCCTGCCTCTGTGAAATTACTATACTGCCAGTTCAACCATTTTATTTAAAATATTGAATTATTTTTACATTTTTGTAGCTTTACGCATAATAAAAGGTTATGCAAAGACGACGTAGTGTCAAGACACTCCGACCTCCGCTGGTGATCTAGATTTGAGACACACACATATATATATATATATATATATATATATATATATATATATATATATATATATATATATATATATATATATATATATATATATATATATATATATATATATATATATATATATATATATATATATATATATATTTATATATATATATATATATATATACTACAAAAAAACTATTACTAACAAATTAAGTTTGTCAACTTTTATAACATTTTTTAAATTTTATAAATTTTTCGTTGGAACGGAACCCTCGATGCAGGAGTGATATACTTTGGGATACGGTATTTGGTATGGACATGAGACTCTCTGATTAAACTTTTGATATTGTTATATATAAGACGAAAAAAGAATAATAAATGTAGGTGAATCGACAAGCGGAACTCTAGTGCTATATATAAAAGGAGTTTCTATCGATTTCTCTTAAGAACTAAAGCCTTCAAACTTAGCATCCTATACACATAAATCCCTTACTTCACAAGTCAACAGGAAGAAACTGCATAATGGATTTGGAGTAGATTCTGTGGAAGTACGCAAGCTATATTTAATTTTCCACTGGGGTAGAATTAAAATGTGAATGAACTTGATAGGTATGGATTCAAATTCACAAAAATATTTCTATGACAAATAAAATTTTAAAAATATAATAAATTTAGACAAAATACTTACTAATATTACAGTCCATACAATTTTTTTTTATCGAATTTTGTTGTCTGAGTAAAATTTCATATAGAATATACGTTCCTATATTCATTCCAAATTTTCTACTCTGAGACGACATACATAGCATGTTTTTACGTAGAGGCTGACAGTATATGCTCAATTTTAATGACCTAAGAACCGAATACCGAGTAACTGATCTAAATTTTTTTATTAAATATATATTAGGTAGGAAATGCCCATAAACCGATATTAATTGTACTTAACTGTACTTATGATTTGTGATAATTAAAATAATTAAAAAATATATATTTTACTGTTATTAATTTCAATTGCCTTCTACCATTTAGAAGCTATGGAATACTATTTAACTGTGAATGTAATAGCTGTTCGGGTTCGATACCTGTACGGGGGAGAAAATGCTTTTAATTTTTAATCTCTGCTATGACATGACACAGCGTTGAGTTGCGCCAATCAACACAACATATTATAAGCTGGATATTAAAGAGCAACTTAAAAAAAAATCCTTAAAAAAAATTTTCCCTTTGTGTTTAATATTGAAAGTATAACCGTTTTATTTTTAGCATTAACTGAATGTACTGTTGTTTGACTTTATGTATTAACTTAGTGAAGTTTCGTAAGTGAACCTTACGACCTTCTGAAGAGTTGTTTTGTTGTTCATAAAAGTGTAATTGAATGCTATATTCAGCAGTCGTGGTGCAGCGGGACAGCGTCTGATGGTGGTGGGGTCGAATTCCATGAAAGGAGAATAAATTATTTCATTCCCACCCCCTGGTAACTAAACAAAGCGCGGCGTTGAGTTCCGCCACTCACCAAGCTTTGTCTCAAAATCGAGAGGATGGTGGTCTTAAACACAAGGTTTACAAGGACAATATCGCTTGGTCTGCTATGCTATATGCGGGCACAGCGTGGATGCTAGAGCGAGTAGACTAAGTAAATTTTCTTTATTGTACACTAAATCAAAATGCAGTATTACATTTTTAAAGAATAGGAACAGTATAGGCGGCCTTATCGCTGTCGCGAGCATTTCTTGCAGGTTTATATATATATATATATATATATATATATATATATATATATATATATATATATATATATATATATATATATATATATATATATATATATATATATATATAGAGGAAAAATCATTGATACGATCTAAAAAGAGGCCGTCCTGGCAAAATAGTATATCGTCTGACTGTAAAAGCGACGGTTATATATTTCCACTCAGAGAAACAGATCATTTGAAATACAATTTTAGACGAGGATTCCCTTTTTCTTTTGAATTTTGGAATTCATCGCCGCACTATGACTTACTATAGTAGACAAATAAAATGAATTCACATCAAATTTTTCTTGTTATCATTTTATTTAATTAATATTCCTCTATTAAAAAAATAACCACCTCTTGTAGTATATTGGTATTCTGGTTATTTCTAGTTCTCCAGTTAAGTGGGGTGAAAGGCGGCATTGTGTTGATAAAATCAGATGCCTTAACACTAAGTTCCTATATTTATTTATTTAGCTTCACACTGTTTCCCACAGGGTAGCAGGGTAGGCGGAGGGAACCGTAGGTTAAAAAAGCTATTCGAGCCATTGCAGAACTCAATGCTGCGCTTTGCCTTGTTATCAGAGCGAGAAAATGTAAATAATTAATTCTCTCTCTCTACACAGACTAAGTTTTTTCTCCTTGAAATAGAGGATATACGTGAAAATTAAAACAAAAAAAAATAATACAGCTACTATACTCTGTGTGATATAAAACTCAGCTTGAAATCGTGTCCCTCAAGTAAAAGCTCAATAAGAAAGTTAGAGGCAACTAAAGTTCGTTTAAACTTGATGTCTTTACTGAACCACATTTTATGATCGCCATAAACTAGATATTTAAGGGAGAAGGTTTACTGCCTACTAGGTTTGAAAAACTTGATACATTTTGAAGCTTACATTTTTATTATATATAAGTACATAGTTGCTTTGAATGTAACAAATAATCTTTCTCTATTCTCCTCTTTTATGCGTCTTCTGTATTTAAATAAAAAAAAACAAATTGTGCTGAGTTTCTATTGATTTGAAATTTAACTTTACGCTGTATTCCGCATACAGAAGGGTAAGCGGCGCGATTGTAGTTTATGTGTACTCCGTACACATAAACTACAATACACATAAACACATAATACACTCCGTTCTCCACTTTCCGCCAATTTTCAACAATTAACATGTTGAGTAGCGAAAATCAATGCGGCATTTTATCTTGTTTGTTACCAGAGTGAGGATATAAAAATAATCTTTTTCTCTGAGCGGAAACGGAAAGCGGAAACCTCTTTTTAGATCGTATCAATGGTATAGGAATAATAGGCTCGCTTTGGGTAATATAAATTAAAAATAATAAGGATTTTTAATCTTTTTAATATTATTTATGGATAAAATTGTCAGAACGTGACACAACACCTCGTTTTCAAATGTTTTGAAAACTTTTTCTGACATTACATGGCAAAAGTTATTTTAAAAGTCCATTTTCCACTTTCCTACTAAATCTTATTGCTTTTTAAATTGCCGAACCGAAAATCTTAAAAAATTTAAAATATATGTTTTCCCAGAGTGGTATTTAACTCACCACCGTCTCCACAGATTTGGATATTTTTTTTTAGCTTTTAGAATAGTAGGCAGAGGGAAACCAGTTCTAAGAGACTCCCGCCTTTCAGCCCAATTCGAGACGATAGCGTAGCTTTGTCTCACACCAGAGATGGCAATAATTCAACGGGGGTATGCCCCCGAGCGGAAATGTAACTCATAACTGTCAACTGTCGTGTTTACAGTCAAAATTTACTGAGTAAATTTTGATTAATTTATTATATATATATATATATATATATATATATATATATATATATATATATATATATATATATATATATATATATATATATATATATATATATATATACATATATATATATATACTAAAAAATATCCTCCGCTTTCATTTACCAGATTTTATCAATCAAGTGTGTTAATCTGGGGCAGTCACAACGTAATCACGACAGACGTTCAATATTGTTAGGGCTGAAACTGACATGTTGATACTGATGGCATTTAGTACAGTATTATACGCATATATGAAGTACAGTAAAATAAATGAATGGCTTCACGCTATATTTCGCATATAGCAGAGAGAGAGAGAGAGAATAGCGTTAGTGCACTCCTTAGTGCTTCCCCATTTTCTGGCCAATACTTTAGGCATTGATGATTAAGTGGTGGTGGTGGGTGAAAGTCAACGCCGCGCTTTGTATTGTTCATTAATAATTAATTCTCCCAAGTGTGCACCCACCCGCAACCATCACGCTTATAGTGTGCCGCTAAACGACTCGCCTCTATATAATGTATCTCTATTCTCTAAGTAGTTTCTTTTTCTCTCTCTCTCTCTCTATGTTTACAGCATAACAGCATAAATGCTTGGAAAGACGAAAAATGCAATGATATTTGGTTTTCCATATATTTATATGTATGTAATAAGAGGCTTATGACAGTGGTCGAGGCGAAAGAGGTATGTAGGGGAACGCATTGTTTCGTGCTCCGTGCTTTCTGGCTGCCACGCTGGAGATAAAGCGCATGCTTTATCTCCAGCGTGGCATCTATATCTCCAGCTATGTAAGTATACATAATTATGTAATATAATTGTAAAAACTGAAGAAATTACCAAGATTTTAACCTAAATTCTCAAAGGACTCTCTACTTAAAGTTATTTGGAGCGTAAAATGTATTCACGAAAAACCGTATTCCAAAGTAATTTACCCTGAACATGTGTGAAGCTTATTTTTGGACTTGAATTTCATGTTATTATCGCTTTTATGACTGTTTTACATACATTCATGTATTATTCGTATCGAGAAAATTCAATTCCAAATATACAAGTGGCTAAGCATTTATATTTAGCTACACGTGTATTCTACTTAGAGCAGTGTAGACAGAGAGAAGCTAGAGTAGAGTAGAGAAGCTAGAGCAGACACATATTGTGTTATCAGTCGCGGAATTCAACTCCGCTTAGAGCAAAAAATAATTAAGTAGCTTTACACTTTTCCCACATATAGCATGATAGATAGAACCTAGTGTTAAAAGACTCTATTCTCAACTTTCCATTTTTCAAATTATAATGTATGTTGCGATAATTAATTCCTCCATTCGGGATTGAACCCACAGTCATAGTTTACAATCAGATGCTCTACTTTGATACCCTCAAAAACACTAACTGTTAGATCAACAAGCCAAGCATAGAATATTGATAGGTTCACTAAATTGTAACCCCTTTGTGGAGGATTTGTATCCTTGAAGCTTCAGCAGTATTTACAATTCAGAATACGTAAAATTACCCTCTTCTAACGGCTAACTGAATGAGGGCGAGGGCATTTGTGGAAAATATTTGTACTCTCTGTTGACATCGTTGACTAAAGCTATGATTTATAAAGAAAAGTTGATGAAAGGACGTAACGGACAGTTTTCGTGTGAAGAATAATATTTTTCTGGTTTTAGTGTCGAAATATACTGAAAATATTTTTGGAAAACTTATAATAATAACAAGCGTAGCCGTATAAGGAGGTTAATGCAGCTTGAGGGGCATATGGCTTAGTGGTTAGAGAACTTGGACGGGCGTGAGTTAATATAATTTTTATAGGTTTTCTTAAAAAAAAAACATTATTTTCTTAAAGTAAAAAAAAATAAATATTTATTAATAGTTATGATGACAACATCGGTAAAATTTAATTTTCTATTTTACTTCTATGTAAAAATAAATATGTAAATCTTTAATAATATTGATAAGCATTATCAATGCTAAAAGCTCGACGCCTCTGCCTAAGCAGCTTAAAATATTTCATTTCCATGAGATGGACACTGTGGCTTGAGAGACGAAAAGTAAAGCATAAAGTAACTTATTACTAAATGCTATCACTATACCGTGGAAGCTACTTTTAAGTATTTGCAAAACCGACTTGGCTTTCGTATCTCCCAATACATAATTCAGCGTAAGTTAAGTAAGGCGTGTCGAGCTTTGAGGAATTCGGAACCATAGATAATACATCAGATGGGGTAAAAATAATAATAATAATAATAATAAATTTATTTCAGTAAAAATATGTGATACAGATACACTCTAGATGTATTTATGATTTGATATATTTACAAATCTAGAGGAGAGCGATGGCAGCCATACTAGTGTAAACTGTGTCACAGCTGCCAGCGTCTTTGCCCCTTAACAAATAATACTGATACTTTTATACATTACAGTGATTCAGTGAAAATTAGTATAAAATAAAACATTTTGCTCTGCGAATAAAATTAACTACAATTAAAAAATTTAAAACGCCTACCAATGCAAACATTAATGAGTGTGTATGTGTCTAAGAGAGTGCGCGTCTTGTATGTATGTGTGTGTGTGTGAGTGCGTGTGCGTTTGAGTGTGTTCAGTAGACAATACTCTCTGTTTCAATGTAGGACAACTTTTGAATCCAATCTTTGATAATTTTTTTACACTTAAATGATGTCAGTGGATAAATATTGATTTTTTTATTAATTTTATTGTACAAGTGACCGCTAATTACATAAAACTGGCTGCAGGCTAACCTTGTTCTTGACGGAACGGTTGTACAAACTCTGGATTTATTGCGTTTGGAAGTGGGTCTGAACAATATACTTTTATGCTTACGAAATATAACTTGCACAATGTAAAGTTTTCTAACAGATAAGATGGAAGACTCACGGTAAAGAAGATCTGTGCTATATCGTCTAGGTTTTCCCAGCATAACTTTTAATATAGCCCTTTGAGCACGTTCCAAAACAAGCAATATATTGCTGCTGGTACCTCCCCATACTATGATGCAGTAGTTTAAAATACTTCTTACGAGGGCATAATAAATTGTAAGTAGAGTATCAGGGTCAGCTAAATTTTGAAGTTTTCTAAATACGGGAATTAGTTTACGTATACGAGACGATACATTATTGATGTGTAGTGACCAGTTAAGGTTAAAATCAACAGTAACACCCAAGTATTTAATATTACACGTACGAGGAAGTTGAGGACAATTGCAGAAGTTCTGAGTGGTACAAGTGTGCGCTGTGATAGAAAAATCAGGTGGGGGCTGAGAACTGGGCCGATGAGAGAATGCGATATATTTAGTTTTATCAATATTGAGCGTAAGAAAATTGTTGTTATACCAACGTGTCACCCATCCTATAGCATTCTCTGCATGCTGTTTAGCCTCAATCCAATCACGACCGTTGACTACTAGTACGGTGTCATCTGCATATGCAATAATTTTGCAATTAGGTAATGACGTATTGCATAGGCTATTAACATGTAATAGGAACAGCGTAGGACCCAGTACACTTCCCTGTGGAACACCAAAAGGGACGTATGCCTTGTCACTCACAAACTTATCTATTTTGACACACTGAGAGCGGTTTGTTAAGTAAGAGCGAAAAATGTCCAGTACAATACCTCGTATTCCTAAATTATACATTTTCTCAAGCAGAATTGGTATTGAGACAGTGTCGAAGGCCTTAGATAAATCAAGGAAAATACCGACAACTTTATCTTTGTTATCTAAGTGTTTGGCAATAGTTTCAGTGAGCGACAAAGCAGCGTCTTCTGTGGATTTATTTTTAGTAAAACCAAATTGATTGACGGCAAGAATGCTACGGTGATGAAGATAATTTGTAAGTCTTTTGTTCAATAGCTTTTCCAAAATCTTTGAAATAGTAGGAAGGATCGATATTGGTCTATAGTTGCCCACATAACTTTTTCTCCTGATTTGTAGATGGGATGTACCAGTGCCTGTTTAAATATATCCGGAAAAACACCAGTTGAAAAACATAAATTGAATATATGCGAGAGAACAGGGGCTATGCTGGTGCTAATTTTTTTTATTAATAAAGTGGGTATGCCATCTATACCTGTGGCAGAATTGCCTTTTAAGCTCGCTATTGTCGATTGGATCTCATCATTATTGGTGTTATAAAGTACCATTGAGTCTTTAGAAATATATGGCTCAGGGGAGTGATTGAAATTCACAGAACTTTGATTTGTGGACGCTTTATTGAGTATAGCATTGGCATAGGTTGCACCAATACCAGCAAAATAGTTGTTGACATTATTAACAGAAGCACGAGGATCAAAATGTAGATCGAGTAAGGCAGTGGCAGAAGGCGAGGGCTGCTTGATGGAGGTTATTTTCTTGATAGTGTTCCAAGTACCTTTGGGGTTGTTTTTGTATTTTTGAAATTCGCTTCTCTCGTAAATTGTCTTCAATTTTTTTAACAAATTTGTACAAAAATTACGATATCTGGTGTAGGTTACACGCAATATCGCATTAGCAGGATCACGTTTACAGTTTTGGTGCAGTTTGTCACGGTGTCTAATACAGCGTACAAGTCCTGGGTCAACCACGGTTTGATAGGACGTTTTCGGTGTGAAACTATTATTGGTTTCGAATGTGTAGTTATGGATTCAGAGATTGTATTAGTTAAGAGTGTAGCTGCTACATTAGCGTCGTTAGCATTAACTATATGGGCATAATCCATGTTAGAAAGTTGTTTAATTAATGCCGGATAGTCTATTTTAGAGAAAGTTATATTAGCTTTTTGGCGTTTAATATTACACAGTAAACATAAGATCAATGGGGCATGGTCAGTAACATATGAGTCTAGGATATAAGTAGTTGCTTGTTTGTTGGAACGCAGCATTACATGATCAATACAACTTTCATTGCGAGTTGGTAAAGTATGAGCGCTTAAAAAACCGTGGAATGCCATCATGTCCAAATATTTGCAACTGTTAGGGTCAGAACTATTTGGAGCGATGTTAATATTCATGTCACCGATTACCGCTACTGATTTTACCCCTTTCAGGGATCCCAGACATAAATCCAGGCTATCACAAAAACTATTTATATTTTTGATAGACGGTGAACGGTAAACTGCTACTACAGCATATTCATTACCATATTCTAAGATGAGAGAGCTGGCGTCACGTAACGTCAAATTAGCAATTGAGTGTTTTATAAGAGATTTAATGTAAATAACGACACCGTCGTTTTGGTTGTGGGAGTCTGAATTATAAGAGGAATATCCATCAATGCTGGGTAGATTTGCTGTTGTAGACAACCAACATTCCGTAAGGATAATAACATCAAATTGAACAATGAGTCTTTCAAGAAGAACAGTAAAAGCATCGAAATTACTAGATATGCTACGAATATTTGTATGTATTATGGTTAGGGCAGTCTCAGTGGTATTAATATGATTAATAATATTTTCCGGAGTACATACTATTGCATCAGACACTTCAACTGAGTCAATGTCATTAGATATATTTTTTAAAGAGAACATTGTAATAGGATGGTCCACCGGGACATATCTTTGGTAAATCCGTAGAGTACATTTCCTGATATTTTATATGATATGTAAAATAAATCAAAGTAGTAGTTGTGAAAACGAGGCAAGTGTGATTGTGTAAATTGTGTTATGATAGGTTGTAGTATGACTTGAGCTAGTATTGGAATAATGGTGTTGAAAAATGTGTATTTAGTGTAATCACAGGTACAAGGTAATTTTTTTATATACAAATCAAAATTAATTATACGGTTAACCCCAACAAGTACCAAAAAATAGCAATAATAAAGAATATTTATTCTCTATGAAGACTATTAGAGGCCGTCGTGGTCCAACGGCATAGCGTCTTACTTTGAGCATGACAGTAGTGGGTTCGATTGCAGTTTATTTTGTTTTTTCTGAAATGGGTCTTCTCTCCAATAATATACCTAGTTTACGTTTCGTTTTAGATTACACTTTTCAATGTATCTTCAATTAACCTTTGCGTCGAAAAACGTATATATTTACGTAAACGTACATTTATATATATATATATATGTACGTACATTTATATATATTTATATATATATATATATATGGGTTCGATTCTCATTTAGGGAAAATTTGTCATTTATGTGTCTCGAAACGGTGAGTCTTAGCACTACGTTCCTTTTGCCGACCCACTATGAACAGGGTACAGCGTGTAGATAAAAAACATATTAATGTAATTAATTACTTAGGTAAATTACACAAATATACGAAAAACGCCTCTTTTTCACGCTTCACGTTTATCCCGCATGTAGCAGGGTAAATAAGTAGAGCCGTTCATAAAGTGCGTGTTGACTGCTAGAACTTAACGTCACGTTTTAAAGACATAAATAAAAAGAAACTAATCAAAATCTAGTTGAAAATTCTAAAATCAGTTCCATAAAGGCGGAATTTCACGGGCTAAAGCGATCCATATCTCTCTATTGACACTATCTGTGTAGTTTGACCTACGGGACATACCTATATCGTTTACATTCACAGATGACGGTATATCTAAGCTTGGGAGAGTCACATCCTACAGATGATATTTGCTAGTCCAGATTTGCTTTGACAGCCGAGGAAATGTTTTAATACTGTAATACAAAGCGCGGCGTTGAGTTACGTCATACACAGCTCGGTAGCTGTCACTAATGAAAATAATCCATTGAATTTTATATATAAAATAAGCTAAAGCTTAAATTTTAATAAAATATTTTATATTATATATTAATAAATACAGTTTATTTTTGAAATATTAATTTCAATGAGATGTCTAGAGTACTAGAGTACGTCACAAGTCACAACGTTTCATTACAAAGCAAAAGTGTAAAGAAATCCTCTCATAATATTCATTTGTCAGCGTTTAAATGGAACAAAAGCTTAGATAGAGCTTTTAGTGAATTTTATGTATTTATGAGTTAATGAAAATTATAGAAGTTTATATTTTTGCAGTTTTTGCTAATATTTTTTGTACTTTCATCTGCTATCTGCTTTATATAAGATAGATAGCATATGCCTAAAGATTTTTTCATCGTTTTCTTTGCAGATAGATGGGGGTAAAGTATAGGGTTAAATACTTCGTCTTCCACTTTACGCCAGCATTCACAATGAAAATATGTCTTTCCTCTGTGTGGGACTCGAACCCACGACCATCCGTTTACAATCACACACTGTCTCACTGTGACATGGTAACTTATTTTATTGTATTTAGTAACTTCGCCAATATTCATCAGATTTTTATGTCATAGTAAGATAGACCGTTTTTCATTTATCTTTTTTTACATCCACCGCACTAATGCTCTGGAACATTTTCCCGCTGTTTTCATATTAAATTTAACAAAGAATTTATTTGAAAAATTTAATAAATTGCAATCAAGAATCCTCTTTATTTTTATACGGCTGGAGCTCTTCAAAATGAGAATCCCACAAACACTTTATATAAATATTGTGGTGGAAGTACAGCTTTACAACACTTTTCTTAGCCAGGCTGGTAATAATGCAAATATCTTAGATTGTAAGCGCAAAGGTTGCAGCTTCAATTCCCACTGAGTAATGAGTTGTTTTCTCCTCCGCTCTGGTCTTCGTGTTTTTGGCCAAATTAAATCATAATTTCATAAAAGATTGCTTGACACTATTAAACAAAAGGAAACTAGTATATGACACTCTGTACTCTACCTTCCGCCTAATTTTGAAACATTGCATGTTGATTGGTGGAACTCGGGCCTCGTTTTATCTTTTTCCCAGATCGGGGAAATCAAATAACTCATTTTCCACGATTGAGAATCGAACCCATACACAACAAGTCAACCGCTGCTTCGTTAGGACGACATCTTTTATTATTTTCGGTAAAACGTTACCCAAATCTTCTTACTATGATTGTGAAACCTATGGACCAAAAATCAAATACTAATTTCATGGTTCTAAGTCCAATTGTTCAATTCATTATATCATTTATATATATATATATATATATATATATATATATATATATATATATATATATATATATATATATATATATATATATATATATATATATATATATATATATATATATATATATATATATATATATATATATTTATATTATGAATATATTATAATGAATTGAACAATTATAATAAAATAAGTTACCATGTCACAGAGCGACAGGGTGTGGACTGTAAACGGATGGTCGTGGGTTCGAGTCCCACACAGAGGAAAGACATATTTTCATTGTGAATGCTGGCGTAAAGTGGAAGACGAAGTATTTAACCCTATACTTTACCCCCATCTATCTGCAAAGAAAACGATGAAAAGGCATATGCTATCTATCTTATATAAAGCAGATGAAAGTACAAAATATATATATATATATATATATATATATATATATATATATATATATATATATATATATATATATATATATATATATATATATATATATATATACATATATATATATATATATATATATATATTATATATATATATATATATATATATATATATATATATATATATATATATATATATATATATATATATATATATATATATATATATATATATATATATATATATATATATATATATATATATATATATATATATATATATATATATATAGAAAGCCGCGACGTTTCACACCTGTTTCTAACATAAATAATTTTGAATGATAGACTGTACGGACAGACATACAGATAGACGGACAACAAAGAAATTCAATAAATGTTTTTTCTTTTGAGTGACAGAAATCAAAAATAATAGTAGTATAGTAGTGAGTAAATCCTCTATTACTTACACTTTTTTATACACAAAAGCTAAAAGATATATAAAAGCTATACAAATAATGATGCCCTACAAAATATTGTTAGAAAAAAATCCGACACAAATATTATAGAATATTTTGTAACAGCTTTATCCTTGTGAAAGGAATTCTCGAAGTTCTCCCCTGTCCAAGTTTAACAAGACATTTCTTTAGAAGTAAACTCGAAAGTTCACGAGCAAATGCACATTTACGGAAAGTTTACGAGCAAAGCCAAAAGGTGCAGACTCAAGAGAAAAATACTGAAATTTGTTGTGACTGACAGTAAATATGATGATTACGGGTTCAATTCCCATAAGGGGTTCATTTCCCAAGTCCTACCCTGCTATATAAGATAAAGCAAAATTTATACCTAGGCAGGGATCACTTAGCCTTCAGATCAATTTTTATTATTATTATTATTCCGTCCATTTTTTAGATATTGCGAGTTGAATGTCGGAACTAAGTGCAGTACTTTATTTCATCATAGCTGGAAATGAAAATATTTTGTTAGTAAAGAACGAATATTTAATTCATAAATATTCTTGCCTAAGTAAAAGCTTACGTAAGCTTTAAGAATAACAAGTTAAAAAATTATAATCTTGCTTAATGTTTTTTTTTTTTATATTTAAAGTCCTTAAAAATTTAAAAATATAATAAATTTATATGTAAAATTATCATTGTTATATAGGACCGTAGTGGCGCAGAGGCACAGCGTTTGCCTGTAAACACAACGGCTTGTGGGTTCAATTCCCATGAGGGCAGAATGAATTATTTTCATTTTCTTCGCTCTGGCAATAAGGCAAAGCGTGTATATATATATATATATATATATATACATATATATATATATATATATATATATATATATATATATATATATATATATATATATATATATATATATATATATATATATATATATATATATATATATAATATATATATATATATATTAAATATCTTTAAATGTATTGCTTTTTTAAATATGAAATTACTAATGCATGTTGATTTCACAAATATGGGATAGATAAAATACGTATCTCATAAGCCCCTCGTTTATTCATCGTGTAAACGTGTAAACTGGGATTTGTTATCTTAACATTTATATGAGAAGGGATGCCGGAACGAAGCCATGAAATAACGTGTTATTTTATAAAGGCTTGAAGGCTTTAGAGAAGCTCTACATATATAAATATATATATATATATATATATATATATATATATATATATATATATATATATATATATATATATATATATATATATATATATATATATATATATATATATATATATATATATATATATATATATATATATATATATATATATATATATATATCTATATATATATATATCTATATATAGTATAATTATTAACTTTTGACTGATTTGCGTTACCCGCATAATAATTTGTAACGTTAAAAAAAAAGTTGTCAAGTGCGAGTTGGAATCGTGCAGCAAGAGTTCCGTATCAATTGCATTAATGTAACCCTATAGGTTTTTATTATGCTGCGAACGCCAAAATATGTATGCCATAAACGAAACACAAACGGTCGTATATTTTAATTGGTTTGATTTAGAAGTTTTACCATTTCTGTTCTAAGAGATTTCATATTAGCTTGAGAATTCCACGCGATTTGAAGGACTAAGATTGAAGAATCTATAAGGGCGCCATTTTTTCTGAGATACGAAATTTATTAAAACAAACCCTAACTCCATTATGAAAGTATCGTACACTTACTATATTTTTTCTTCTAACTTAGCACTTACCGCTATTTACCGTTTGATTTACTTAACACACCTTTATTGATAAGTAAGTAAACTTACCTGAAACAAAAGAAAATAAATTAGATTAGTATTAGACAATTATTATAAGATACAACTGTGTTAACGGAGTCAAGTCAAAATGTTTCGATAGCATTAGTTGTATATTACTTAAATGTGACTGGTGTGGGTTCGATTCCCATTCGAGGTAATGAATTATTTAATTTTCTTGCCTTGGCAATAAAACTATGCGTGGCGTTGACTTCCGCCACTCAATACGCTATGTATCGAAAAATGGTAATAGGGAACGGAGGGAACTGACATTAATTTCCCTCTAGCCTCCTATATGCGGGGTATAGCATAAAGTATAAAAAAATTTTTAACTGAAAGCCCAAAATAAAAGCCCCCTTGGTTTCGCCCTCTACTCATGTCGCTCGCCGACTTACTATAGTAATATAGTATAAATACACATAGATTTTTAAATCTCGTTCATATTTATACTAATCAAAAGCTTTTGACTTCCGAGACTTAGAGGTTGGAAAAAAGGAAGACATGCTAGCAATGTAACGTATTTAATTGTAATTAAAATAAAAATGCAATTAAAAAAATTAATTGAAATTAAAATTTAATTTTAGTATTTTGTAATGCAATTAATAATTAATTGCTACCTAGTGTTTCTTGATGTATTTACAAGATTTACAAAAGGCAACCCGACGGGAATCGTTTTATACAAACTTTTAATTCTCCTTAAAATATATATGAGCTTCTCGTTCTATACACTGCAAGTATAGAAGAAAGAAAGGACCTAGCGTCAAAACCAGCACTTCCCGCTAGTAACCAAGATATTTTAAACTAGAATTCAAGACATTTCGTGTTGATTTAAGCGGAACTCAACGTGGCGTTTTGTCGTTAGACCAGGGAAATAAAATCATTAAATATCCTGGATAAGGCTAACCATCAGGTTTTTTCCATCCGGAACATAGATGAAAATTTAAAACTTCTTATGACCGAAAACCTCCAACTCTAATTACACTACAACTCAGGAAACCAGAACCAGGCCAAAAGTCTGTGATGAACAAACAAGAGATATATATAAAAAAAACAATCAGGTTTATAGTCATATGCAATGCCACTGTGTCACGATATCAATATCCTATGGCCTATACCCTGTATATGCCAATATAAAGTAATAACAATTCAATCAAATCTAACGGTCTTAAGCAACACTAGAGGCACTTGATCCCACCTGTCTATGGCAGATAAGACAGCTGGATGAGAGCTGATAACCTAATAGCGTTATTATGTAAATACGATCTACTAAATGACCTAAGATACTGTTAGTTAAATAGTTAGTATAGATTTGGATTGTGACGCAGCTGCAAAGTGAACGACAGGTGTCGGATTGATTCCGAAAGGTAAAGGTAGGTACACAAATTTTTATATATGTACATATATGTATATAATTATTTTGTTTTTAAATAATACTTAAAATAAGTCAATTAGTGGAAAGTACAGGGAAGATACTTAGAGAGGATTGCTGGAAAATCAAACGGGGCGGAAAATTCGGAATTGTACATTTTTTTTTAAACATTTCGCCCAAAAAACCTGGCTCAACTTTTCCGAAAACTTTTTTTACAAGCAATCTGTAACTAAGTGATCTCGTATTGGCATGTAGGCCACAAATGGGTTGAAGTATATATATATGTAAATATATATATAATATAATATATTTCAATTGATATATATATATATATATATATATATATATATATATATATATATATATATATATATATATATATATATATATATATATATATATATATATATATATATATATATATATATATATATATATATATATATCTATATATATATATATATATATATATATCAATTGAAATATAAAACTCTATAGAATACTATATTCAAATCAGCGATTCTAAAGGAAGTGGAAACCGTCGCTATTTCCTGAAGGTACGGCGTTAAATTTATGATTGTATTGTCTTTTGTTATAAGTGACAAATGTATATTATACTACAAATAGTAGTCTACAAATACGGTTTCGTGGACCTTTTGGTTTTATGATTTCGACATACTATCACTTTTTATATTATATACTATGTGCTTTTTTATAATAAGCCAAAATTAAATAGGCAAAGAGAACAGAGTGTTGAGTCTCTCTGCTCGTAACTTTCTGTAACTGTAGTAGTTCCGGAATATTACACTCTCTTACACGTCTCAAGGAACCTCCATAAAGAGGTTTAGGTTATAGTAGCAGTAGCTTTGCCATGTATAAAAGGGAGCAAATTCTGTCGAGACACTCCTTTCTCCCATATCCTTTTCACTTATTATGCCAGAGAAGAGAAATTGAAATAATTTATTCCCCTGACTGGGAATTGAACCCATCGCTCACAATCATACACTATCGCCAGCGCCACGATGGCCTCGAAACTATTGTTATAACAATAATTGAGTAAAAAAACAATTTTTAAGTATTTAAAATCGAAATGTCTTCAGTTCAAATCCATTTTTGAGACATTTTTAGATCGTTTAAAATAAATAAAATACAACACTTTTAGATTTCTATTCAAAATATAAACAAAACTAAATAATATATAGTTTTTTTTTTAATATATACTTTAAGACGGATTAGGTTTCTTCATAACATTTCATAATTATCTATTTTTTCTATTTCATAAATTTCCCTAAATTGACTGACTGACTGACAGACTATTTATTAATGGTAACATTTCTATCTACATTATAAATGAGAATCAAACTCGTAACTATCGTGTTTATTGTCATCCCTCTATTGTGGTAAAGGGGTGTGATAATGAGCACATTAATATCGACGGGCGCAATCTAGCGGCGGAACTGGAAGTATATTTCCCGCTATAAGATTTATTTGTTCATAAGCTTCCTAGTAGGTATTGTTTTTTTAATAAAAAAAAATATTTTTTGTTTTTTTTTAATAGCTTCACGCCGTATCCCGCATATAGAAGGGTAGACGGAGAGAAATGAGTGTAAGTACCCTCCGTTCCCCGCTTTCTGCCTTTTGAGACATTCCGAGTGGCAAAAAGTAATTAATTCCCCTCGAGTGGGAATCGAACTCGCAACCGTCGCGTTTACAGTGAGACGATCGAGTCAGATCTCTTTATAAAAGATGATGTATGAAATCTAAAGCATAAGTACAAGTCAATAAATACAAGTTAAAGTTAAAATAACATGAATGCGCTTGAAAGGAAACTCATTTCCTTTAGAGAATTTCAATTTTGCTACGTTTACGAGTCGTTAGTTCTTATCCCACTGTAATCATTGTGGAGTACGACTAATGTATCTTACTTTGCTATGAAATATTGCCGTATATATATATATATATATATATATATATATATATATATATATATATATATATATATATATATATATATATATATATATTATATATATATATATATATATATATAATATCTAATCTAATCTATTACTGGATATAGGCGTCTCCACAACGATCGGTCCTTCGCTTTCCGTATTAAGTGGCTTCCAGACTAAACCAGATAATCAGTCCACCTAGTAGGCATTTTTTAACGCGATTTTGAGAAAATGGTCTCGAACAAATGAACAGACACACAGACAGCCTTTATATATATATAATATATATATATATATATATATATATATATATATATATATATATATATATATATATATATATATATATATGTATATATATATATATATATATATATATATATATATATATATATATATATATATATATATATATATATATATATATATATATATATATATATATATATATATATATATATATATATATATAATATATATATATATATATATATATATATATATATATATATATATATATATATATATATATATATATATATATATATATACGGTTATTATATATAAAAGGAAAAATGTGCCACTTATCTGTCTCTTTTTGTAAAGAAAATCACCGCTGTAATAACAAGGCATCACTTTTAATCCAATCCAGAGTACAGACAACGTAAAAAACCAAAACATTGATAAATATAAATTGAATGGAAAAAATGTAGAAATTCAAGCTCCAAAATTCCAGCTACGAGCAAGATATTCGTTATTTGGCTTACGTTATCCAAATCGTTTGATATCAAATGTTTTGCTAAATCAGTACTAACAGCTAAGGGGATTATTTTAGATAAACATTTCTAGAGTAAACAATGTATTTAATGGAGTAGTCATTTGTTTTTTTTTCCAGCTTCACGCCTTTTCCCGCTTATAGCAGGATAGATAGAGGAAACCTAGTGTTAAGATACTCTGTCTCTCCGTCTACCACTCTCCGCCCAATTTTCTAGACATTGCGTACTGAAAGGCGGAACTCAACGCTACGGTTCTTTTTCTTACTAGAGCAAAGAAATAAAATATGACTACTGCGCTACGACGACCTCATTTTCATGGTCTATTTTTTTTCGGGAAGGCTATTCGCCATTCACTAGAATTAAATAATTTGTATGACCGTGTATAGTGGCGGCATTTAATGCGCTTTATTTTAGTAGAACAAAGCTATAAAAATAATGCATTGACCCAAACGGAATGTAGGCCACAACCAGTGTGTTTGCCACTGCGCTGTGATATCCTTCATACAAATTACAAATGTTTTAGCTAGGCTGTACTTAGCCTGCAATTAGCTCTATTTGGACTATAAAACGTGAAAACTGTTCAAATTTTGAGCCCTTCATGCGATATTTAAGGTTGTAGAAACCTTGTATTTTCGAATATATGTTGTCTGTCTTTCACCCAGTATATATATATATATATATATATATATATATATATATATATATATATTATATATATATATATATATATATTATATATATATATATATATATATATATATATATATATTATATATATATATATATATATATATATATATATATATATATATATATAATTCCAAATGTCACCCGAACAAGCCAGGCTAGTTATATCAACGACTCAGCTCGAGAGTGCTCAAGTCACATTTCAAAGATATAAGAGACTATCTTTTATATTTCGAAATATTCTCACTAAATGCTTCAGACTTATATTTAAAAAGCTAAAAAGCTTTTGCGCGAATTTCTACTTAAAAGCAAAAATATATTATTTGTTTTTTTTTTCAATACTTATAGAAACTCCTTATTTAAGGTGAGTGGAGAGTTTTATTTGATGTCATTTTATTTTATTAATAATCAGCAGACTCCAGTGTCAAAATCTTCTATTCCTTGACTTTGAAACCCACTACTATAGTGTTTACTTCCAGATGCAGTCTACTCTATACTGAAGAGCCTCTCTGTCAATTTTATAAAAAAGTACTGATTTTTGTATAGCAGTATTAAATCAAGAGTATCATTTAAGCATTGTCGTTGATGCTATATAACAAATAATTATATTACTATCCATTTTTATTCTTGCGAAATAGTCTAGCCAATATAATATACTCATATTTAAGAAAATAAAATTTATATAGGTATATTACAAATCTATTTAGTCAGGACCGCTGTTGGCGATACCGAACCTTTCCCAATTACAGTAGGGGTTCACCAAGGCTCGGCTCTTAGTCCACTTTTGCTCAATATAGTGCTAGATACTGTCACGGCTCTCATCCAGGATCGGCCTCCATGGCTGATGATGTATGCCGATGACATAGTATTCATTGACGAGAGCCGACAGATGCTGGATTGTAAAGTGAACGCTTGGAAGGGTGCTATTGAGAACGGTGGTCTTAAACTGAATGTGTCGAAGACCGAGTTGAACCGAGTACATGGCTTGCGGGAACCCGGACTCGAGCACCATCCACATCGGAACTGAGCCAGCCGTTAAGTCGGAGAAGTTCAGGTACCTTGGATCCATTATGCACAAGTCCAGAGGCATCGACTACCATGTCTATGCCCGGGTTAGCGCTGCTTGGGCCAAATGGCGGGAGGTCACTGGTGTGGTCTGCGATCGCAGAATACCGCCCAAACTCAATGGGGTTTTTACAAGAGCATGATCCGACCAGTTCTTTTATATGGCAGCGAATGTTGGCCAGCACTATCTCGGTACACTCAGGAGCTTCACATCACGGAGATGAAGATGCTGAGGTGGATGTGTGGCGTAACTCGGGCTGACCGCATACGCAACGCATTCATTCGAGGTAGTCTTGGGGTCCGTGACGTAGCGGATAAGCTCCAAGAGCGTCGTAAGAAAATGCCTTCATATGTCTGTCCCTGGAGTAAGACCCCCCGGACGACGAAGACCCCCCAAGGAAGCGATGGCTGGACGTCGTGACGCAGGACATGAGAGCCAATGGACTAACCACTGAGGATGCTCTAGACCGTGCAAAGTGGAATAGATTAAGTAGGAAAGCAGACCCTGGCAATACGCCAGGATAATGCTAAGTAAAAGATAACGAAGGCATTTGAATTTGAATTTTTAAGTAGTTAATGAAATTTGACAGTTAAAAGCACATCGTGTATTTAAAAACCTTCCTTAAAAACATATTTTTATATAAAACGTTTTCTATCTTTGAGGTAATCGGTTAGTGTAGACCATAAAACGTTAAATCTCCCTTAGTCCTGTTCTCGTAAGAACTTCTCCGACGAGGAGGAACGAGATATATTTCCATTTTGTGCTCCCCTATTATTCCCATATGGGGTGCGTTCTTTGTCAGTCAGTCAGTTTTCAATATACACTTGCTTGTATATACCTCTTGACTCGCGTGGTCAAATGGAATTAGCTAAAACTTGTGCATGACATAGCACATTCTAGAGGTAACTTTACAGTGGGCTTTCATATCATATGTGGTAATTCAAATCAGTAATTCCTGAGATTTGCTTGATCAACCAAACAAACTAAAAACAAGCTTACCAAATAATATCTCTAAAAACAAAGGAATAGTGGAGAACATTATACCATACCACTATTC
Organism: Dione juno; assembly: GCA_037127375.1. Classification (NCBI taxonomy): domain Eukaryota; kingdom Metazoa; phylum Arthropoda; class Insecta; order Lepidoptera; family Nymphalidae; genus Dione; species Dione juno. The sequence continues at coordinate 1,308,183 of JAXRJS010000103.1, read as the reverse complement.
TACCACTCTACCATACCACTACCATTTTATTCCTCCTTGAATGTCACACTAAGTCCCAGATAAATCTATATACAAAAATCTAGAACTAGACCGAGCTTTTAAAAGCACTAATGCCTAGCATTTAAACGTAGCCGTAACCGTAAAACGCTGAATCACAGAACCAGCATTTTAACAGGTAGTAAACGTGAACACGCGAAAACCATTAAAAGTTAGTAGCTGGGACTTAAATCTGCAATAGTGCTTGTTTTAGATTCCATTGGGTAGATGAAGCACTAACAGTGTTGAATTTTAGCTTTATTTGAGTAGATATTTGGTTTGTAGGAGCTTTTTTACTATAGGGCTAAGTTGTGTTTTAGGCTACTTGGGCAGAGAGAAGACAGAGTGTATAGGCGCCGCATAAGTTCATTTTTCACAAAGATATTGTATTATTTTTAGGCTCACGCTGTATCTCGCATATAGCAGGGTAGGTAGAGGGAACCTATAATTATATTTTTTATTGATGCGAGAGCTTTGCATACCAGAACAAAAACCAGTTTTCCGAGGTGCCGTCGCGCGATACGAAGGCTTCTTATTTTCATATACTATCAGCCTTTTTTTGTAAGAACAATTTTCACTTCCCTTATATGGGATAATTAAACAGTTAATTTTCACCATTCATCTACATCTTAACCGCTCGTAAGTCGGTCGAAAACGGAATGTCTTTATACTAGGTTCTCCTACCCTCATCCTCCATCCTGCTCATGTAAAGCTAAAAAAGATCTGGAGACAAAAAAATCTAGATTTAAATTAATCTAATTTTAATCTTAGGAAAAAACCTTCTAGGTTCTAGAGAGACAGTGTATATAATAAAACTTGATATTTTTCTTCGAAATTTTAACGAAGCATCCGCCGTTATGCCGAGAGGTATAAAAATAATTATTTTCCAACGTTCAAACATATTTTGAAATGTAATTTTCACATTTATATGTATATTTTAAAAGATCTTCACGATGTATTCCTTACATAACAGAGTAGACAGCGGGACCTAGTGTTAGGACACTAACTTCTCTTTCCGCAAAATTTGCAAGACATTGCCTTAAACATCACTATTTTCTCCGTTTCCGCTATAAAACGTAGAAAATAATCCATCCGTACTAGTAAAGGATAGTTCATTTCTTCAGGCAATTTAGCTTATTTCCCCAGAGTACAATGCAAGCGTACCAAGACATTTCTCATAGTTGGTGAAAATAAATTAAAATTTATATTAAACAAATAACTTTAGCAGGTAATTTGTCATGATTCACACATATTTCTTTTTAATATACATTAGTGTCTCGTCTCTCCGTGATATAGAATATTATACACTTATAACTTCCTATTTTGCCATCGGTACAGTGTATGACAGTAAACACAAGGGTTCTGAATTCGATATCCACTTGGTAGCTTCAATAATTTTTATTCATATTTAGAAATCAGCCTTAACAGGGGTCACAAATACCATCAAAATAACATTTTTTTATCTAAATTACTGTACGTCCGCCTTCGTTTGTGTAAAGTAAATAGTATAGTAGTAAATAGTAGTCTAGTATTTAAGTCCTGAAGGAAAATGTAATAAATATTTGATTTTAGTTCATTATTATTTGGCAAGACACTCTATTCTCCGCTCAACTCCACGATTTATATTATATATTTTATTAATTTGTGAAAATTTGTATAAAAATGCATTAATACAGGTAATTGTATGACTAGGCAAAATCCAATATCAAGATCCATCAGTCGAAAAATAGAGAGCAGAGAAAATTTACACTAAGTCCTCTTCACCTACACTGCTCTACACAGTGAACATGTTAAGCCGAAAAAATATCTATATAACTCTCACATAGTAAATCCAAGACTCATTTTAAATATAAATCGTAATATGAATCCCAAATATTATAACACGTTTGTAAAAAGGCTTACTCTTTCCATATCTCATTCTAAGTAGCTTTAATAATAGGTTTACGCAATTTCCGGCGGAACAAGTGTCATATACCGTTTTAAGAGTATATAAGGCACTTGAGTATTTTCACCCTTTAAAGAGGCTTTTTTCAACGATATACTATAGAAATGATAGCGTCGTGAAGGCTTTTTGGGTTTTAGTTTTTTTTTTACGGTCCACTTCTCCCATTTTGGTGGGGATAGATAACACTTTCTTAAAACACTTACTTACATCTCCACTTTTAATTTTTTGGGATTATATTTCAAATATTTTCTAACGTATAACATATTGTACTATATAAGACAAAGTTAATACTTAACCGTTCTCCATTTTGCTTTAAAGTATTGGTCTGTAAGACCGAATAATCAACTTTATCCAATTTTATTTTTATAGTTTTTTTGTCATAAATTCATTTAACAATCAATACATTCTAAATAATGAATTCGAAACAATAATGTCATTTATATTACAAAAACTTTCTTTCGAATATCCGTAACTTGCAAAAACCATATCGTTCCAACAGAAAAATTGTAAAAATTAATTTATAAAATCTGTATCTGGCAGAAGCAAATGGCAGCTATTAAAGTGATTTATGCGATCATCTTAATTAAAAGCTGTATTTTCTCAAACATAATTAAGATATATGAAAATAATCACTGCTCAGCGATGCAAACTATGATTTATGATTTGCTAACGAAAGTAACTGTGAACGATACATTAGCTTACAGAATTGAATGTTCATGTTTAAAATATAGGCATTTTGTTTATCTTTGTTAGACAAGTGGTTTCCTCAATGTCATTATATGTGTTATCAAGATACTGTGATTTTTATTCGCTAGCTTAAATTATTTTCTCTTTAATATAAATCAGCTTTAGCCTTTATCCCATATAGCAAGGTTACAGCACCTGGGGTCAAGACATCACTTACACAGCTTCCCCCCCTAATTCGAGATATTACGTGTTCATTGCCAATACTTGTAGACGTATAGAGTGGACTTCAGTTTTCCGTTTTATTAGTAATAGAGTGGACTTCAGTTTTCCGTTTTATCTTAACAAAGTTGACAAATTAATTTAACTTAAATATACACATTTCTCTAACAGATGCTGTTCTACTTCACCACAATAATAAAATAAATTCCATACCAAGAAAATCCAAAAAAATATTGTTCAAAAATTGATTTGGTTTATGTAAAATTTATCAGAATCGCTAAATTTGATTACAAGGTGGTTCAAGACTTGTTGACTTTGGCATTACGCCAATGGAAGCTGTATTCATATCTCATCGACGCTCTATCGCTTTCAATGAAATTAAATTACGGAGACCAGTAGTTTCGATCGTCGTACGTTTGTTTTTGTGTCCTGCAAACATCTTTTCATACATTTCAAATGCAATTTGCCAATCAGTTCTTAATAAGACACTTTATTAATGAAGTCTAAGTATTTCTTTCTCTCTGATACTTTGTACAGAAGAAGAAGTTAGTAAAATTGCTCTAGATTGCAAGATTTTTATTACGCATGATTCTAACATAATTCCTATGTGATTGAAACCTATTTTTAAAAGCTTTATTGCCTGTACTAGAAGACAAATAACTTAAAATCATAAAATATCGCATACATCGTAACTGCTGCCAATATAAAATTATTATTTTTAAAAATTTTAAAACTTTAAGCCTCTTAGAATGCTTTGGTTTGTATAAACCTGATGGAATAAATAAGATGGCTTAAATATAATGAAAAATGGTTTATATAAACCGCTATTCTTGCCTTCCACAAATTTGGTATCGGCTTTATTCCAATGTCGTTGTTAGCACATTGTCGGTAACGCTATATTTTATGGCTTATACTAAGGCAAGAGAAGATAAGAGATAACACACACATACATACACATAAACTTACACACATACACACAGAGACACGCAAGCCGAGAATATCAAAGCTTTATGATGTATTGTGAGAAATATACTCTTTGCATGTACCCACCAAAGTGTAAAATAAGCCACCAATAGCAAGTGAAGCCACCAGCGGCACACTAGTCTTATTATATGACACTATTAATAATATCGCTTTTATACTTTTCGTTAAAATATTTTGACGTTTATGCACATCGTGTTTAACCTTCCAGAATGATCTGGCTTCGAGCCAGAGTCAACAAGTAAGTAAGCGTATTACAAAAGTTTCATATATGTATTTCACAAAATAGCACACATTAGCATATGTTGTGTGGGTTCGATTTAAATTAAATTAAATTCGCTTCACGCTGTATCCCGCACATGGCAGGGTAGGCAGAGGGTACCGTAGGAACCTAGTGTTAAAACACTCCGTTCCCCGCTTACTGCCCTGTTGAGTAGCGGCACTCTACACCGCGCTTTGCCTTGTTACCAGAGCGAAGAAAATGAAAATCATTCATTCTCCCCGAGGGTTCGATTTACATCCAAATAAAAATCTATTATTACTAAGCAAACTAAATACGCCATCTTTATTTCTTTTCTTATAATGTTTATTATGAATTGTATCAAACCAGTACCCTCATATTGACGGTGCTAAAGAATTAAGCTGAACTCAAGAAAGAAAAGCTCATAAGAGAAAAAAAACGCGGTGATAAATTACTCCTTACTCTATTTTACCATTTTACAATACAATCGTATCGTGTTGGGGTTAATTTTTCCTAATAGATATGCGCCCATTGTTAAAAGGCTGACCCCAAAACAAAGAAGGGGTCCTTGTCCTTCCATAGCGGGATGAACCCATTAAAATATAATCATTAATCATTCATCATTCATCATCATCTATGTCATATAAGTGGTAATATAAAATATCAGAAATATATATGCCATAACATAGTATGTTACTCATATCTAGGAAAAAAATGCCTTAGATCAGGAAGGTTGGCGCTCTATGAGGGAGGCCTACGTTCAGTAGTGGACGATATATAATTGGCTGTAAAAAAAAAAAAACATAATATGTTAGTATCTTATTAGATTGCAAACGGTTCTTGCAAAATGATTAAGCTTAATTCCAAAGTTTCAAATTCGCTCGCACATTTGAATAACAGAGTCAAGGATTGTTCGTAGAAATTGGAGTGTATGTACTATTTGTTTTAGTTAACTCCTGTTTTAGAGAAATATTGAAGAAAATTTATTAGTTATTTATTTAAGACTAGCGACCCGTTTGCTTCGTCGGCTTTATCGAAGTTCTCGTATGAACTATAATATAATATAATATGTATGTATGTATTGATTATATATATACATATATAAAAATACTTTTCCTTAGTTTCCGGTTAAAGACTAACAGAAAGACTTCTAGCAATAGTTAACGTAACAAAATATATATATATATATATATATATATATATATATATATATATATATATATATATATATATATATATATATATATATATATATATATATATATATATATATATATATATATATATATATATATATATATATATATATATATATATATATATATCGATATTATTATTTCATCAGTTCATGCGTGATGCGTTGGCCAAAGATAATGGTAGCCTACATTTTCGTTTGCGTGGAGCATAAATTGTAAGATTCCATTTTTCCTCGTTCCAAAGTGGAATCTTAACACTGAGTGAAGAGAAGCTAAATGTCAGCCACTCAATAAAGCTAAGCATCACGCTACATCCCGCATAAAACAGAGAAAACGGAGACAATTGAGTTGAGACACTCCATTCTCCATTTTCGATTTTCACCTAACGATATACTTTCTAATAGAGCAAATTCTCCGAACAGACAGGACAGTATTTAATATCTAAAGTTTAGATACGAAACGTAATCAAAATTGCTCTTTCACCACATTGGGTTCGATGCTTAGCTGTGGAAAACATTACATTTCAATAATTATATGAAAGACAAAACACGATCTATATAAAAGGTTCCCTTAGCCTGTGTAAGAAATTGTGCAAGATGAAGCTTAAAATAGTATAAGCTATAATATATGTAGCATGTATGTATGTATAAGTACAGTACCATATAAATATGTTTGTCAAGAAAGCGATTAATCATTTGTAACTGAATCCTGAGATGGGAAGATGACACCGTTTACGTAAATGGCGTTTTACAATAATGTTTTTAAAAAAATATTATGTAACGTATTTTTTTTTATTTAAGGCACAGGCATTCTCCGTTCTCTGATTTCTCCGTTTTTAATTTGGTCAACTTTGTATCTAAGCTCCTACTTCATTTAATCGTTCAAAGCACCGTAAAATAAATTGAGAGATTTTTGACTTTAAATATAAATTATAAAAACAGTCTTACAAATTATAAGTCAAGCTTAGTATATAAATTAAATTATAGGCAACATAATTAATTTATAGGCAAAATAATATCAACGTAGTAATCTGAAAACTTCATTTTCCCTTCCAGCTTTAGGCTAGCTTTAACCTGCAGCTTCACCAATAAACCAATGGAAATAATAAAAAAAAATTGTCTATGACACACGACAATTTTATCCTTATATGGGTTATCTGAAACAAAAATATTTTTCAATTTGAACCTTCACTTCCCAAACAAGCGTATTCATCCAAACAAAGTATTCGGCATTGTACTATAAAGTATATAATTGTTTATATAGCTTCACGCTAGCTGGGTAGGCTGGGGAACCGTTGGCTGAAGAAACCTAGTGTTAAGACACTCCGTTCCCACATTTACGCCTTTAGAGGCATTGCGGGTTGAGTGGCGGAACTCAACGCTGCGCTTTGCCTTGTTAAGTATTTAATTATTTGGTATATATTCAGAATTCATTCTATATTTTAAGATTGTATGAAAATATAGAGAAAAGGAGTGATACATCACTGGATTTTCTCTATACACCAGTTGGTTATTCTAAATTTAAAAAAGGTACAAACGAATTCAACATGCTACATTATTTGCTTCAACGTTAGTTATGATAATAAACTAAAAGATATTAACTAAATAATTGGTCACTAAATGTCTCCTTCTATATCTAGAGGCGTAAGCAAATAACAAATAGCACCTAGTGTCAAGACACTCTGTTTTTCGAAAAAGAAGAAAGAAGGGAAATAAAAAAAAAACTTCGCATTAGAGATTGAACCCACGACCTATCCCGCCTTTACAGACTTTGACCCACTTCGCTATTTTAGGTAGTGAATTTTCTATATAGCTCTAGCATAAAGTATCTATATCGTAATTAGAAGCTCATAAAATTATACAAGCATCTCCAGGCATTGGTTAGATATAATGAAATTATCCTAATTGCTAGGAAATTGGCTCACCGTCACCTCGGAATTGACTATTTATTACTATCCCGGAGGCTATAGTGCCTGATGTGATTATGTTATCCCGCGGGATACGGATAATTAATATATAGTGTTAGAGTTTTATAATATTTGACCTTACACCAAAATTATGAAGTCGTTAAGTTAGTTTCAGAGGCAAAGAAAAAAAAAAATTCGGAAATTTAAGGTTAGCATCACAGCTTAGACGATAGAGAGAAATTAGTCAGACACTCTGTTTTCAACAAATTCACTTTACATTTCATTTGAGACATTGTTATGTAGAGCGGCGGAACTCAACGCCGCACCAGAACCGGGAAATATAGACTGAGGCTTATCGAATATTTTCGAATTCATTCAAATTCAAAATCAATATATTCTTTATTCAATTAAGCCATTAAAAGCACTTTTGAATCGTCAATTTACATTAGAATGTCAGTAGCGTCAGTCTTTAAGGAGGCTACCACCGGTACGGAAGGCAGGTTCTGCTGAGAAGAGCCGGCGAGAATCTCAAAATAGTATACATACATAATATAATATCCCGAATTCTGATAGAAATCGATTTTCTTTGGCTACTTGCTATTTCTATACAAAAAAGAAAGCTGGAAAGACAAATTTGACCTAAAACAGATCCGGGACTCGTATTTAGGACTTTATTCAACACATCCAATAGACCAATATGTTCCTATTACAAACTTAGATATTGATTTCTGATGTTCATTTAAAACAAGCGTAGACGAATTTCCCTAAAGTCGAACAACACCGTCTCGTTTCCAAGATTAAAACTTTGGTTTTACTTTCGCTATACAAGGCTTTAGTACAAAAGGCACTCTTTCTAATGAAGGCGTGCATTATTTCTTGGAACTGTAAGATTTTTTTTTTATTATAAAGGCCTAATCTAGTATATTGTTATATATATATGTTATCTATATACGAGGTGTGGGTTTGGAAATTTTTAATTATTCCTTTGTACTGGAATTGTATTTCTATGTATAAATAATAGACAAAATATTGAATTAAGATTTGCTAAATTGGTTTTTATGGATGAGGATTTAAATAATTGAGATTTCATCTAATTGTGAACGAGGTGGCTGGGGATTGGACGGGTGCGATTCCTTCTCATAGAAATTAACTATATTCATTTTTGGTATCACGACAAATTCCAGCGTTAAGTTTCATACTCAACATGCAAAATCTTGAAAATTGGGGAACGGAGTATTTTAATACTGGGATACTATGATTCTTCTGTCCTGCAAAGCTATAAAAATATGCGTAAATGTTTGTCAGCTATAGGTACTAACGAATAAAAAAATGTGGATTGTGAAATTGTGGACTAAAGTCCATTTGGACGAAGTCGCCGGCAGCCACTAGTCCCGCTGTCCAGATTTCTCTTTCCGGAAAGCGGAATTTTGTGACAGGTATATCATATAACAAAATCTTAGACAATACCTTTCACTTTTTCCAACTTATATTTTGTTTTGTATACTCAGTAAAAAGGTCTAAAAGTCCCACTATTTACAAATCATTTCTATTCATCCATTGTTTACGTTTGTACGTCTTTGTTGCTCGACTGGAGCTGCATTTTTTAAATATACATTTTATTTTACAAAAGATTTGCCTGCTCTTTTCTTTTATCTGTTTTCTTTGTTTTTTTTTTAAATCTGGATGGATACTGGATGGCTCTGGACTGCATCACCGGAAATTGGTTAGAAGCATCTGCCATCCGTCATTATTATGAGCAGATAATAAAAAGTAGAAAGCAAGTACTTTTGACATATAATATTATTATTATTATACTACAGACCTGACCGCGGCTTCGTTCGCTTAAGCTACACGATTATTTATATAGTAATGGTAATTATTACGATATCACATCAAATCTTTGATGTTCTCAGACGGAGGAGAAGTTAATAAAAAAACATTTTATTCAATAATTTATGCCTAATCATACCAGATATTCAAAACTATTGAACTGTATCAACTACGACTTGTGAATAAAAAATAATGCCCCACACGAGATACCCACAACTATCGCTTTCTGGTACCCAACAACCTTTAGCAACTTTTTTTAGAGGGTAAATTAGTGTTAAGGCAATATTTTCACCGCTTTCTGATTGCGTGATGAGTGGCGGAACTCAACGCCGCACTTTATCTCCAAATATATTAAATCTCCGAGAGAGATAATATGCTTATGTTAATCGCTTTTAATGAAAAACCTTCCTCAACGTATTTGATTCTTGTGTGAAAAATATATGAAGTATAGTATACATAATTGAAAATTATCATTTTGTATACAATATTTTCATATTAATTGCACAAAAATGCTATTCATGATTATTATATTATATTTAGTTTGACAGACGGACAGATGGACAAAAAGTGAGCATTTTAGCCATTTTTATTTATATTGTTAAAAAAATTAAACATACGTGAAAATAGCAGAAAATCATTAAATTAATTATCCTTGTGTCGGCTAAGTGCAGCGTTCAACACTGTTCTTTATCACAGACTTTTAGAGTCCGTGCGTCCGTGCGTCCGTGCGTCCGTGCTCTTGTAATTACGCTTTTCTGTTTATTTAATTGAAAAAGATGACATTGTTTTCAAATTATTTTCGGATGTATTGTATATATAAAGTAGTCATATTTCGTTCTTCGTGAGGACCGTCGTGGCGCAGAGGCACAGCAACTGCCTGTAAGCGCGACTGTTTGTGGGTACGATTCCTTTTCTAAGAGAATTAATTATTTTCATTTTCTGGCAAAGCGCCGCGTTGAGTTCCGCCACTCAACACGCAAAGCCTCTAAAAGCCGGAATGTGAGCAACGGATGTCTTAACACTAGGTTCCTACGGTCCCTACGGTTCCCTCTGCCTACCCTGCCATATTTCGTTCTTTATTTTTGGTTTTTTTTTTGGCACCCAGTTAGGCAACGGTTGCCATCGCCAATGTCTCCATATGTTCCAGGCTTCCAGTATGCTTCCAGGTACCCTCCAGGTAGCTTCCAGGTGTTAGACAGTGCTACTGCTACAGTTTACTAACCTAACAAAATACAGGCACTTAAATTTCCATAAGCCACACGAAATATATAGTTTTATCAATAAATACCTGTCCGTAGAAACGATGAAATATGACAGCCATTTACCTGAACTCACCCGCGTTCCGATAAAAATATTTATATAACGCCTGTATTGGGTTTATCTACGTAAAGCATATTGACATACGGTGTGAGCTTTTTTTAAGTTTTAGTTGAAAAAATTAAAATATACTTTGTACTTTTTGCTTCACACTGTATAATATTATTAAGGCAGGTAGAGAGACTTCGAAAATCACAATAAAAAACACTTGTTGTGATCATTATTTTACTTCTAATTCTGGGGTGATAGTTGCCCAACTGCATATATTAGCGTCTTTAATTGTGTATGTAAATGCCTTGCTTGTGGGTTCGATTCCCGCTTGTATGATTTTTTTTTTATTTCTTACCTTGTCCCTTCAATTTTACATCACTTAGGCCTTATATGTCAATACTGACTAATTCTATAATGACGTTGTAAATTTTATCAGGGTTCAATAAGCTACGAACACTTAATTCTTACTTCTTGCCGTGGTAAAAAGAAAATCCGTAGTGTTGATTTTCTTTACTTAATACGCAATATCTTAAAACTAGACGGAGAGCAAAAATCGGAGTGTATTAACACTTATCAGCCATATATGCAGGATTCAGCGAGAACTTAAAAAAAATGTTTCTTGAATCATTTAGCTGTACATATAATGAGATATATGTATGTCGGTATGTTTAATAAAGGTTATCAGGGCGGAGTGGGACAGCGTTAAATACTCTCATTTCCCTGTTCTAGTATGAGAAAGTACGGTGTAGAGCTCCGCTTCTGAACACACAGTGTCTAGAATTCAGCTTGAAATCGGAGAACAGAGTGTCTTATCACAATTTTATCTGCCTACCTTGCTAAATGCGGAATAAAGCGTGAAACTAGAATTAATGCCCCTATGTTATTAACTATAAAGAATAATCTGCAAAATATCTGCATATAATTAATTACTGAAACAGAAGAAAAAGTTGAATTTTTTCTATACTGTATTCCTTGCATAATTTTAGCATAAGCATATAATCAAATCAAACCAAACCAAAATATTCTTTATCCAAATAGGCTTGTGCTTACAAGCACTTTCGAATCGTCAATTAACATAGGTGTCAGTATTGTCAGTCCTACTAGAAGCTACCACCAGCTCGGAGGGCAGTTTTGCTGAGAAAAGCTGGCGAGAAACTCAATAGTTGCTCTTTAATAACATTACGTAACCTACCACCGCACTTTACTTACTACTAAATAAAATAGTCCCCTTAATGAGAATCAAACCCACAACCTTCGCTTCTAGTTACCCAACAACCTCTAGTCCCCAAATATATATTCCATATGATTTATTTACAGTTGAGAGACATTCAAACCATAGCATTGTTAGACGGAAATAAGATCACACGTTCGTAGCAATCCCTAAGACCGTAACTCTTTGGAGCGTGACTAAGCTTTACTTACTTACATACATATATATATATATATATATATATATATATATATATATATATATATATATATATATGTAACATATATATATATATATATATATATATATATATATATATATATATATATATATATATATATATATATATATATATATATATATATATAATATATATATATATATATATGTAACATATATGAATGATATATGTTTTATATAAAGTGGGGAATCAAGTGATTTCATTATATATACCCTTTGTCTATCCCTCTTTATGCGTGATAGAGCGTGAATCTGAATAAAATATATAATGCTGTAAGAATTTTACATCTTCTTATATGTTTATTATAGCGATGATGTCAGAGTATGTCAGTGTACCCACTGTGTGTGCTTGATTCTCATTTGGGAGACAGAGTTATTTCATTTCCAAGCTCTGACAAGAAAAGCGCGGCGTTGACTTCCGCCACTCAAAGTTCAAAGTTTCGTAAATTTGGCTCTATGTGGGAAAAATCCTAGAGCTATTAACATAATATTGTAAGTGTTACAACTGGAATGTTAAACATTATTTAAAGTATTTCAAAATTTTAACCTAAAAATTGTTTATGAGTTACTTTATGGAACACCAACCTTATTCACAAGAGCTTAAAAGCTTGACTGAATATATTTTTTCGTTTATTTTAATTTCACCTGTGATTATATAAGACACGGAGTTGTGCTTTCCTTTAATATCTATGTTATATATATATATATATATATATATATATATATATATATATATATATATATATATATATATATATATATATATATATATATATATATATATATATATATATATATATTATATATATATATATATCTTCTTCTTCTTAGCATTACTCCCGGCTTTTGCCAGGGTCTGCCTTCCGACTGAGCCTACTCCACTTTGCACGGTCTTTAACATCCTCAGTGGACAATTTATTGGCTCTCATGTCTTGTGTCACGACAACCAGCCATCGCTTCCTTGGGCGTCCGGGTGGTCTAACTCCAGGGACAGACATGTCAAGGCACTTCCTTCCGAAATAGTTCTCAGATCGGCGCATAACATGGCCATACCATCTCAGGCGACGCTCTTGGAGCTTATCCACTACGTCACGGACCCCAAGACTACCTCGAATGAATGTGTTGCGTATGCGGTCGGACCGCGTCACGCCACACATCCATCTCAGCATCTTCATCTCCGTGACGTGAAGCTCCTGAGTGTGCCGAGATAATGTTGGCCAACATTCGCTGCCGTATATAAGAACAGGTCGGATAATGCTCTTGTATATCAGTCCCTTGAGCTTGGGCGGTATTCTGCTATCGCAGACCACACCAGTGACCTCCCGCCATTTGGCCCAGGCAGCGTTTATACGGGCATGGATGTCGTGGTCGATGCCTCCAGACTCATGCATAACGGCTCCAAGGTACCTGAACTTCTCCGACTTAACGGCTGGCTCAGGCCCGATATGGATGGTGCTCGAGTCCGGGTTCCCGCAAGCCATGTACTCGGTCTTTCGACACACATCACACATTCAGTTTGAGACCACCGTTCTCAAGCGCACCCTTCCCGGCGTTCACTTTACGCTCCAGCATCAGTCGGTTCTCATCGATGAGTACTATGTCATCGGCATACATCATCAGCCACGGAGGCTGGCATAGGATGTTAGCCGAGACAGTATCCAGCACTACATTGAATAAGAACGGACTAAGAGCTGAGCCCTGGTGAACCCCTACTATATATATATATATATATATATATATATATATATATATATATATATACTATATATATATATATATATATATATATATATATATATATATATATATATATATATATATATATATATATATATATATATATATATATATATATACATATATATATATATATATATATATATATATATATATATATATATATATATATATATATAATATATATATATATATATATATATATATATATATATATATATATATATATAAAATTACTCTTCAGTTGTATTAATACTTTTTTATTATATTAATAACATAAATTTTTATTTCCATTTATAAAAATTAAAGTTACATATACAGGTAATATAGATAACATTCAAATATAGAAAGAAAGTTAGCAATAATAATATACTTGAAACATTTATTCCTATATAAAAAGCATGAAAATTTCATAAAACGAGAACCGACGAACCTAATTGACTGATTTCCTACACCTAGTGCCATGAAACTCTGTTCTTCGCATTTCACCTATTTCTCCACATATCACGTACGGAACGCGGAACTTAACGCCGCACTTTATATTATTACCATCATCAGCTTGTCCTTGTCGACTGCTGGACACCTCTCCAGTGTCCAGTAAGTCAGTATTATTACCAGACCAAGGTAAAATTACACTTCAGTGTCTGAGAATCGAACCCAAAACCGTAACCGGTTTACAATCAGACGCCGTGCTGTGCATAGCATCGTTAATGCAATATTATATCGATTTCACAGTTCACGCTAGGTCGGCTTTCGGTAGCTCCGTTATTCAGTTATAGTACCACCAGCGTAATATATGTTCACTTTAGCGGAATATTTGGTATATAGTTCTTAGTTACGTTTTCAATTGATGTGTTTTGGACTGTGAAGTTAAAGTTGAAGATATTGAGGTTTTAGTTTCAGTTTCAATTTCAAACGGTTGTTTAATTAAATATTCTAGGTTCAATTCAGTTTCAGAAGAATTTTACAAATATAGAAAGAAAAGAATAAAGAACTATTAGAATTCGTACCTAGCGACACGTACGTGGCTTCCCCTGATCGATGTTCTAGGATCTCTTATATAACATGCATATATATATATATATATATATATATATATATATATATATATATATATATATATATATATATATATATATATATATATATATATATATATATATATATATATATATATATATATATATACATACATTTTTTATTATTTTTCTTTTGAATCTCTTTGTCTATAAATTACTTCATTTCGTTTTTGCAATCTCGTAAATTTCGATCCCACGGGAATTCTGATATCACAATAATCCAGATAAAAATCGGTTTAGCTGTTCCAGAGATTAGCTCGGAAAAACGGACAGACAGATGATAGTTTTAAAACTAGTTTTTTTTTTATTTTTTAATAATGTGTAAATAAATCAGTTATTTTGAAATAGCAAACAGATACACCAAATTTTATTTACATATATATGTATTGATGAAAATACTACACCCGAAGGTTTATCTTATATCTATCTGTATCTATTCTCTTTATATTATCTTAAGAGGGATTATGGAGATTACTATGAAGACATTATTTATTTCATAGGCAGTAACTTTTTCAGTAACTTTTTCTTTTTTGCTAGTTGTTCCAGATTTTCTTAATAACTATACAGAATAAAGCCCAAAGCCATTGTAGTAGACTTGTGTTATGTCATATAGTTGATTTAACGCTGTAATTGTTGATCTAAATCTCATTTTGGAGAATTTATTATATATTTGTTTAATTAAAGTGCAGCGTTGGGTTACGTCACCTTGACAACTCCTCAAACGATATTAAATAATAGCGATTTTTCTTAATTTTATGTAAAGAAATTCTCCATATATCACCATAACGCTAATCTGCTTGATATTCTTAATTGATATGATAATTCCAAAATAATCTGGATAAATCAGAACAGTTTTAAAAGATTTATCTTTCATTTTCAATGTAAACTCAATGTAAGACCTAAAAATTTCTTTGCCTACTATATAGGTAGATACAACTTAGTGTCAAAACACTTTGTTCTCCACTTTACGCTAGAATTTGAAATATTGCGGTATGAAAATCATTCTCGTGCTCCAGACAGGGCATCGAACCCGCAACCGCCGCGATTACAATCACCTAGAATATCAGGCTTTCTGAAATTTACTTAATAAAATTTTATGATACAATAAACGCTTTTGTCGTATCTAACTTGGGATAGAAACTAGGCCGTGGGAACATTAGCACGCCCTCGCTTTGCCTTTTCTATGCCGCATATTATAGTCACTTATTAGGTGAGATCTAGAAGAGAATTTCTTTGTAAATATGACAAAAGGTAAGTGAAAAATCTGAAATTGTCTAAAATTGAAAGTTAGTCCGTACGAGAGCTTCAAAATTATTTTAATTAAGAGCTTTTTTTTCATTAATCCAGGGCGTGGTCTCGATTTCGAGCTAGTGGTATGAATTATGTTTATTTTCTCGCTCTGGTAAAATTGTGCGGAAAGTAGGAAACGAAGTATATTAATATTATTGGTAGAGTGTCTGATTCTATGTAAAACTCTATGGTCATCGATTCGCCTGCTAGTTGGAGAAATATGTCCTGATCTGGTTAAACAAAGCAAGTTTTTCCTTTTGTAGGCCGGTCTTTGTAGTAGTAGGGTTTTTGGGCAGAAAGTGGAGCACGCAGTATTATGAGATATATTTGTGCATATATATATATATATATATATATATATATATATATATATATATATATATATATATATATATATATATATATATATATATATATATATATATATATATATATATATATATATATATATATGCCCTGCCATGAGGGATAGAGCGTGAAGCTAGAAGAAGCTTTTCACTTACTAAGGCTGTAACGTACTCATGATAAGAAGTAGTTTTTTTTTCCTAGGTTCTCTTTGTTTATCCTGTAATAAGACGGGAAAAGCGTAGGAATTCTGAGTCCCAAATGGCTTAAATATATTGTCTAATGCATTACAAGACTCATATATTTTATATACTGGCATCCTTTACTATAAATGCCCAGGGCTACCTGTAATATATCACAAATAATCGGCTCTGCATGGCACAGTTATGTTCTTGTGAATATTATTTTATCTTTTATTATTTGTAAATTTTATTTTGTATATCTGAACGAAATTTTGTAATGAATTTTTTTTGTATCCTCAAAAAATATCAACAAAATATTCATAAATTTATTATAAATAACAGTACAATATATACACATTATTCATATTATTATAAAATAGATAGGTATTCTTGCTTAAACTTTATTGAATGGCATTGGCTTCAACTGTAAAGGCGACAGATGTGGATTCGATTTCAGCTCGGAATAAATTGTATAATTTCCTCTCTCTAAGTTCCACCACTCATCACGCAATGTGTCAAATAAGGCGGTATGTGGAGAACAGAGTGTCTTAACACTAGGTTCCCTCTGTCTATCCTGCTATATGTAGGAAAAAGTATGAAGGCTTTTATTTAATGCCTTTGTAGAACAAAGTAACAAGCTACTAATTTCTCTTTATCTCACCAAATTTAAATAAAAAGTAGAGATCCTGGCAAACGTTGTCCTGCCCAGAAAGGAAGCGTCGCTATAAGCATAATAGATTTCTTATATTTCAACTTATTTATGACAGTGCATAAAATTAAATCTTCTATAAATCAAATTAGTCATAGAAAATTTTGTCCACATCAGTTTAGTTCAGAGAGAGTAGAATGACACCAATACAGTACTGACTGACAGATAACGCACAACCGAAATTACGCACGGTAGTAACCTGAAATTATGCATACAGGATCTCTGAGGAGTGTAAATTAGCACCAAGAGAGGATTTCCCGAAATTCCTACGGAAAATTGACAAGAACCAAGATTTTACAATTTATAGTCTACGAAAATTGTGAGTAGAAAAATTTAAAAAAACATCAATTTCAATATAAATGTAGAGATATCGACAATCCAGCGTCCAATCTCTAATTTCACGGTTGGATTCGCAAAAGTCAGTATTAGCACTATCGGCAGAATAGGAAAATCGTTAATACGAAACCTTGTTGCATTTTCATTTGTACTATTTCAATTACAATGAAAAAGAATCGAATTTAATTTTTACTTACTATTTTATTATATATCGTTATGGAGCCATCGTGGTATAGTGGTAGAGCGTCTGGTTGTGGGTTCGATTCCCGCTTGGGGGAATGAGTTCTGTCATTTCTTTGGTCTGGTAAGAAGACAAAATGCGCTCCATTATAATAAGTTCAGTCTATCTACCTTGCTATGAGTATATGTGGGAAAAGGTGTGTAGCTATTTGTTTTTTATTTTTTACCGTTCAACTATATTTCTTACGTCAACATGTTATAAATATAAGATATTCTCGCCTTCACTCTGAGATAGCACACATATATTATACATACAAAAGATTAATGCTTTAAATCACTATATCTATTTGTGAAAATATTTATCTATCGTGTGTTCGTATGTTTGTTCACCAATTGTTAGGAAAAGCACGACTTACCAAAGTTGCCGTTTTAGAGACGACTTGCAAAAATCTACTTGAATCTATAATAATATAATAAACCTTTATTTTATACTGTTTAGAGTATGTTTTGTTGAATGGACTAAACCCCAGAAGTACTGGCCCAAGCGGAAAACATATCTTAATATTGGATAGTCCATATAATATAGAGAATGGCTAAATGGCTATAGGCTATTATATTTAGGTATAGCCATTAGGAGGGTAGTAATAAAAAATGCCGTAACAATGGAAGAACTTAAAAGCTCTCTTGCGTAAATGGTTAAAGTTATGCTAGAATCATGTATGACGAAATCGTTCCCTTTTAAAAGATCTCAATAAAAGACTGACTCAGTATATGTCTTCCACCTAAGGATCCTTCAGCTTATTAAATATATTATTCTGAAATGTAGACGAAGCCGCGAGGATTCGCTAGTGAAGAATATAATAAAATTTCCGTCCACAGTATATTTATTTTTAAATGACAATGTTAGACAGTTAATTAAATACATTCAAAGTACTCTAGTGGCATAAAATTTCACAACGAGGCCGTATTGTTTGTAGCATTTATAGTAGTTGAATGAAAATTGTATTGTTATATTGGTACTAGCCTGGGCTTGCGACTTCGTCTGCATTGTCGAATGAAAATACGTAAGTGTGGATTCGAATACAAATAGACTGTTACAGGAACTATAGAATTGTCGAATTAACATATCGCTACCACTATACACCGGTTCGGAAGGCAGTTCTCCTGAGAAGAGGCTGCAAGAAGATAGAGAGCAGAGAAGAGACTATCTCATACATGATACATTCCTCTTGTGGTAACTTTGACAGCAGATGTGGGAGTGGGTGGGTTTCCCCGATTACTGAAATGCTTAACACAAAAAAAAACAATTTATACCAGTACCACGCACTCTTTGTTGTTAAAGTATAGGTATAAATATAGAATCGGATAGAGATCACATCTATATTATAATAAAAAAGTAAAAAAAAATCTGTCTGTACATTAAATAGTTTTACGAAAAAATAATATGAGATGATGTGCCTAAATCACTAATGGAATATGAATATATGATTTTTAAAATGTATTTGTGTGTTTGTCTGTTCGTGCATCTTTGGACAAATGGACGGATTTGTATGAAACTTTTTTGTTATATAGTGTAACAGTCTAACTTATATATAGTCTTGATTTGATTTTGAAGAATGGCACACCTGATGAAGAACAATAGTAGTTCAGCAGGTTCACTATATGAAATATAGAAATGCTGTCATAACAAAAATTACCGGACATGATAAGAACTCATATAGCAGGGTAGGTATAGAAAATCTAATTAAATTCCTAAACCTAACTTGTCTAAATTCTAGACATTGCGTGCAGAACTCATCGGCAATGAAAATGTATCATTTCCCTGAATGAGAATCAAACCCATAACCATAGCGTTAAGTCAGACGCTGTCCCACTGCACCACGATGGCACAAATTATTCTAGAAAATTCAATAAAATAAAACTACTATATATACTATATAAACGATATACTGGATGTACGAATATATATTTTCCTTGACCTCTAAAACTTCCGGTGACGCTAAGAAGAGGATTACCTGAAAAACCCCGATGTCAGGGCCTTCTACGTGTAAGTGGATATTACGTATGTAATATATTAAATATTTATATGTATATATATATATATATATATATATATATATATATATATATATATATATATATATATATTATATATATATATATATATATATATATATATATATATATATATATATATATATATATATATATATATATATATATATATATATATATATATATATATATACTTGGCAACGTATTTGGGTGGTCTTAGTGACGCAGCGGCATAGCGTTAACTGTAAACGCGACGGTTGTGGGTTCGATTTTCAATCAGGGCAATTTTTTAGAGAGGAGAGGGAGAGTGGTGAACGGAGTGTCTTAACACTTGATTTCTCAGCCTACTTTGTGATATGGCTTGAAAACAGAGAACAAAAAGGATTTTTATACAGAACCCAATTTCCTTACAATTGAATACACTATTATTGTGTTTTTAGTACAATATTGTAAAAAAAAACTTCAGTACAATTTATACAGGAATTAATAGATAATAAATTAATGATATGCTGTATTGTGCTGTTCGCGTAATTGAAAATTGCTTTTTATAGCTGACTCCTTTGAATCGTTGATTGTAGAACAATGCCATGTAAAGGTTTTAATTAAAAACCGGTGAAATATTATTGTTTAGCTAAAAAAACAATGTGATTTTATTGAAAAATTATATTTAAGAGAAAGTAGAGTACGGAGTGAATTTTTTTCCGCTTTTTACGTAGAATTTTGGGGAATAAAACTATGCGTATGTCTTACCAGGGCAATAAATAAAAAAAATTCACTGAGTGGAAATCGAACTCATAATCATCACATTTACAATAAAATCAAGATACCATTGTCTTTATATATATATAGATATAATATATAATACAGTATATAGATATATATATATAGATATATATATAATATATATTATATATATATATATATATATATATATATATATATATATAATATATATATATATAATATATATATATATATATATATAATATCTATATATATATATATATTATATATATATATATATATATATATAACGTTCAAGTAACAAATTTTTTCATAAATTTATATAAGCACTCATAAGTCCTTATAAATATAAGCTACGAATAACTTTAACTTGCTTGTTTGTTATGAAATTTTTATATTATTATGTATATGTTATGAATGTTTAAGTGTCTGTCATTACAAAAGAGCTTCATAAGCGTATAAAGTTATTTACACGATACTTTATATATATATATATATATATATATATATATATATATATATATATATATATAAATGTTAAATTGAAAATAAACCACAGACTTCCTTAATAATGAAATTTATAATACCAAAGGAAGTTGTCCTATTGTGTTAACAGTAAGGAAGAATAAGATACAAGCTATTAATATTAGGCGTGTGTGATTAGACCTGAGGTGCAGGTTCGATTCCCACTAAGGGTACCATTCATATTAGATCTTTGATTTATTTTTTCTATATATTTAAGATGAACTCGTATAAAAATTTAATCGCAGCGGGATTTAAACCCGCGCCTCATTGAAACCGTCCAAGCGCTAGGACCACTAAGCCTGACGTTCACGGTTTGACATAGCCCGCGGTCACGGTTACATTCTCCTGTAAGACACACATAAACGGTTAATCCGGTAAAAGAGGTTAATTTAAAACATTTCGATTTCTAACACACACACATATATATATATATATATATATATATATATATATATATATATATATATATATATATATATATATATATATATATATATATATATATATATATATATATATATATAGCATTAGTTTTTTTTAAATATGAAGTCAGCTTCACGCTGTATCCCGCATAGAAGTGTTAGCAGAGAGAATCTATAGTTAAAACACTCCGTTCTCCCGACAAGACGTTTAGAGTGTTTGGAAGTGGAGCTCAATTTCACTTGTTGCCTTGTAAAAGCGGGAAACGAATCGAACTACCGCCACCGTGTTCGATAAGTCACTGACCCACTACGCCCTATACATAATATGATTTATTTATAATTTATTATATTTATTTATTTATAACTAACATATTGAAAAAGGAAACCATTGCTACTTGTTCTTTAAAATGTAAATATACACCAATTTCCGGTTACAGATAAAGTTTCCGATAGTAAGCTGAAAGTTAATGGTATCTACCAGATAAAAGCAGAGTTTAAACAGGTATTGTTAGATTCTCTGTCTTCTAGCTGAGAGTTGTGAAACCGAAATTTGTTGTTTATCTGCCAGACAAGGACCATATCTCCTATCTGGGACTTTATCAGCAAGTAGTGAAACCGGCCCTCAGTCCCTGGTGACTTGTGATGGAACGAACGTCTACCATCAAAGAGTTCTGGATATTGGAAACAGCTCTTGAGTCTCAGCCTTCCGCCGTTCACTGAACGTAGACCTCCACTCATGAAGCGCCAATATACCTTGGTCTTGGTCGCTCAATATACTTGGTAAGACTTGGTCTACACAAGCACTTGTCGACTCCATCAGTACGTTTGAAGACATATTGTCAGTGACTTTGAGATTTTATTACATCTAAGATTATGACCTAATTCTTATATGAGAAATAAGCATATAACATATACAAGTAAAATCTAATAGTTCTACATAGATTTAAACAATTAAAGTATGTGCATATTCTATATTAACATAACATATAAGCTAATTTATTGTTTGGCATATTGCGCTAATCTCAGGACTAATAATTTATACTGATAAAATATTTTTATGTCACCCATTATTATCCAAGGCTATAGGCTATATCAGTTGCATATAGATATTTACATATATTTAATCTCAATTAACCGTTAAATGGCATCTGGAGGTATGGTTATAAAAAATTAGTTTAAAACATAGAAACAAGTGAAGTCGGGGTGAATAGTTTACTTTGTGTCATATATTAGCAAATAAATGGCTAAAGCCTCTAACTCGTGTTAGATCGAAAGATGGAAATTCTAAAGAATGCTACACTTGGTTGGCCATTGAGATCGCTACCAATTAAAACTTTGTATACTTTTAAGTTAATTATTATAAGAAAATATTATTATTATTAGGCATATTAGGCATATATATATATATATATATATATATATATATATATATATATATATATATATATATATATATATATATATATATATATATATATATATATATATATACTATATATATATATATATATATATATATATATATATATATATATATATATATATATATACTTGGCAACGTATTTGGGTGGTCTTAGTGACGCAGCGGCATAGCGTTGACTGTAAACGCGACGGTTGCGGGTTCGATTTTCAATCAGGGAAATTTTTTAGAGAGGAGAGGGAGAGTGGTGAACGGAGTGTCTTAACACTTGATTTCTCAGCCTACTTTGTGATATGGCTTGAAAACAGAGAACAAAAAGGATTTTTATACAGAACCCAATTTCCTTACAATTGAATACACTATTATTGTGTTTTTAGTACAATATTGTTAAAAAAAAACTTCAGTACAATTTATACAGGAATTAATAGATAATAAATTAATGATATGCTGTATTGTGCTGTTCGCGTAATTGAAAATTGCTTTTTATAGCTGACTCCTTTGAATCGTTGATTGTAGAACAATGCCATGTAAAGGTTTTAATTAAAAACCGGTGAAATATTATTGTTTAGCTAAAAAACAATGTGATTTTATTGAAAAATTTATATTTAAGAGAAAGTAGAGTACGGAGTGAATTTTTTCCGTCTTTTACGTGGGATTTTGGGTATAAAAAACGATTCGTATTGTCTTACCAGGGCAGATAAATAAAAAAAAATTCACTGAGTGGAAATCGAACTCATAATCGTCATCTTTGCAATAAAATCAAGATACCATTGTCTTTAAATAGATGCATGAATGAAATATATATATATATATATATATATATATATATATATATATATATCTATATATATATATATATATATATATATATATTTCATATATATATATATATATATATATTTATATATATATATATATATATATATATATATTATATATATATATATATATATATATATATATATATATATATATATATATATATATATATATATATATATATATATATATATATATATATATATATATATATATATATATATATATATATATATATATATATACGTTCAAGTACAATTTTTTTCATAAATTTATATAAACACTCATAAATCCTTATAAAATATAAGCTACGAATAAACTTTAACTTGCTTGTTTGTTATGAAATTTTTCATTTCAAAGAACAAAATTTTATTCTCATCACGTTATAACTCTAAAACCGATATAAGAAATTCAAGATGGCCGCTGCATCCGGTGATCCGGAAGCTACGTAACGATATTAAAGCTGAGAAGGAGGTATAAAATATGTATATGAGAGTTTTATTTGTTGAAAAGTTAGTCAGTTAGTTAGTGGGTTCGATACGCTTGACAAGAGAAAGAATAATTCAGTCTTTTTTTTGCCGCTCTTAGAAATAAATAATAACGTTTGTAGCGAAAAATTAGGAAGAGAGTGTCTCCGCTAGGTATCCTGTACCCTCTAGTTCAAAAAAAATTATGACTTCAAAAATACAAATCCATCCACAACTAAACCAAATTAAAATTAAAATATTCACTTAAAGTAATTAGTTATTCGACAATTAAAAATATCAACAAGAAAGCTTTTTCTTGGTAACAAAAGCT
Organism: Dione juno; assembly: GCA_037127375.1. NCBI lineage: Eukaryota > Metazoa > Arthropoda > Insecta > Lepidoptera > Nymphalidae > Dione > Dione juno. The sequence continues at coordinate 1,283,743 of JAXRJS010000103.1, read as the reverse complement.
ATTACTAGCTTTCAAATTAATTAAGTGCAAACATTCTTTTTGCATAATAAAGTTAAAATTATTTTAAGAAATTATTCTAATGGACGTGATTTGGTTTTTAGAAGGAATTATATTGTTTCACCATTATTTTACTAGTAGTACATAAGAAACTATGTATTATTTGTTTTACATTCACGTCGTATCCCATAGGCAGGGTATGGCAGTGTAGACAGAAGAAATCCAGTATTAAGACACTACGTTATCTACATTCTGGCAAATTTTCAAGACAGTGAGTGTTAGGTGGCGGTACTCAACGCCGCGCTATATCTTGTTACTAGAGCGAGGAAATCTTTGTTTATTTTCTCAATTTGGAATGCATGCATGGGCATGCAGTAGGCAGTATATTATAATTTAGAAAACATATTTTAAAAAATTCATACTGATACAGGCTATGAAATTTCCTCCATTGTAAAATTTTATAGAGGCCATAGTGTCGTGCAATAAAATTTATCTGTGTGACCGTGTGCGTGCGTGTCGTGTCGTCGAGTGGCAGCCTTGAGCCCCCAATCTCTCTTTAAAAATAATTTCAAAAAAATAGCTGACAATATTTCATTATTTTATTTAGTAGGCAGAGGGAAACATTCTCCACTTTTCGTCCGAGTTTTTAAACACACTGTTACACGGAACTCATCACCACGCATCATGTTACCAGAGCGAGATAATGAGAATATTTAATTCCCACAAGTGGGATTCGAACCACAACCCACAGTTTCACAATCAGATACTGTGCCACTACGTCTCTATGTAACTATATGATGAAATTAACTAATATATGACAGTTAAATTCAACACATTGTGGCGTGTGGTAAGCCCTAACCAACGAGATTATGAAGTGACAAATAATGGACATTTTTATCATGTATGGGAAAATACAATATCTTATGGGTTTTCCTGGTTTATGAAGCTTATCGGGATTTAAATTTGACATTATTTATTTAATTTTATCGTCATTTTTTTACATTTTTGATGTATTATGTGTGAAATAAGTTAAGTACTTACTTAGTAAGTAGTAGTAAGTTCACGTCGGTTGCAGGTTCGAATATATATTTTGTATATATTTTTGTATATATTTTATATGTTGAATCTTAAAGTAGTATAACGTTAGTAATGAGCTTGGTTGGCACCAAAATTATTTTGTCAGCAAAGTAAGCATATTAAGCCGCTTCTAGTTCTTATATAAATAAATCTATCTGGAGTCTACCTTAGATATCAAAATGCCTTTTTGGTAGCATTTTTACTAGCTATATAAAAGTCTTTGTTTCTTTCTTTCAAGTCTAGTCTTTGTTTTTTTTTACCTTCACGCTGTATCCCGCGTACTCATATATCAGTATACTCGTAGAATATATATATATATATATATATATATATATATATATATATATATATATATATATATATATATATATATATATATATAGTGTTAAGATAATCCATTTCTGTCTGTTTTTAAGACATTACGTGGCAGGAGATGGAAACTCAGAAAAATGTATATATGACTGTAATATATCAAGTGATGTAGTATGATGTTTTGATTAAAGAGAGCCCAAAGGTTTGTTTTATAAACATGATTTAAAAAAAAACTTTGCCCAAATTCCGACTGTAAAAAAATACAAAAAAAATACTGGAAAAGTATAATCTGACTGAACAACTCGATTACATATACACTCTAGCTGGGAAGTGCGACGTTGAGTTCCGCTTAACACACAATGACCCGAATATGAATGGAAAACAAACAGAGTGTCTTGACACTGAGTTCGCTCTGCCTATACAGCTATACAGCTATATAGGATTAAGCGTGTAGCTAAAAAAATTATAGTAAAACATATTTTGTAGTTAAAATGAAATTCAAATGATCATTAGAAATTAATCAGGCGTAACATCAAAACTGTTTTGAAAATGTATGTATATAATTATTTTAAATAAGTCATTTGAAATTTATTATGAATAGATAATAGATGCTTTGTGATTAAATTATAGAATGAGAAGAGCCCTTTTGTTCGAAATATGTGTAGAATTTTAATTTTTGAAATATTTGTATTCGTTTTTGTAAGTAGTTTTTTTTTTAGTGAAAAGTGAAGAATGTTATATAATTCAACTGGATATACTATTATAATTGTAAATACCAAAAGTATTTTTTTCTTCGCTCTCGTAACAAGATAAGCGCGGCGTTGAACTCCGCCACTCAACTCACGTACGTTAAATACAAACAATCATATTTTGGATATATGTATGTATATATCTAATATACATACATATATCCAAAATATGATTGGAACCTTAGTTAGTTCGTCCCGAGTAAAGTATTAAAAGACAAACTAAAATAGATTCGTTTTTTTTGTAAAGCTTAAACTAAATTTTCATATAAATTAAATTCTGACTACAATAAAACAGAATGAATGCTAATTAGTGTAAACACAAACACGCCTCTAATTAGTAACTGTCCATAATTTACATGGTTTTTCCCTAAGTTTAGCGAAAAGAAAATTCTTCATATATAATTTCGTTTTGGCCTGGAAAAAAAATAGAAATAGACTGACTTACAAATAACTATATAAATATTTTGGGTAAAAAATATGTGAGGCCATCGTGGGACAGTGTGGGACTTAAAATGGGATGATGGGGATCGAATATATTGTTTTCATTTATTTGGCCTGCTAATCAATCCTCAATGTCGCGAGTGCAGGCGGAAAACGGAGAGTGGAATTTTTTGACACTAGACGCTATTTGCCTACATTGTTATATATAGGATAAAGCTTAAAATACAGTAACATCATTTGGAAAGTGCCAGGATCTGCCTTCTATTTTAAGTTTTGGATATTCTTCAACATCCACCAGTGCTTAGACTATTGGATTATATCATCTCTTCTTTGAACGTCTGAAGAATCTCAGTACAAGGACAGCATACCATCTCTTGTGAAGCACCTGGAGTGTCAGTTCCAGTACAGATATCAAGATTACCTCGAATAAATTTGTCACGTTACATACGTGACTGCGATACAGACTGCGTTACACATACATCCACCTCAGCATGTACTGTATGTACATGACGTGAAGCTCATTAGTGTATCGAGACACTGTTGTAGAATAGTATTCGCATATATATATATATATATATATATATATATATATATATATATATATATATATATATATATATATATATATATATATATATATATATATATATATATATATATATATATACACTCCATTTTCCACATTCCAGTCACTATTTTGATAATTACAACAAAATTTCAGGAAATATAAAAGTAAAAATTGTTGTTAACAAAATAGAAACTAACACGTCCCATTTGCATCACAAATAAAGCGTACAGCAACTAGAACTAATTCAATACAAAAGTTCCACATATTCTCTAGCTGTTCAGTTCACATTCAATTCTACAAATGTTTCGATGAAAACTTAAATGAGATTAAAGTTGTGAGTGAGTAAGTCAGTCAGTCAGCTACTTACGTAAGTAAGTATTTTTTCTATCCTACTGTGGGATAACAATTTCAAAATAGTCAAAATATTTGAATTTTGACTAGGCTTGATAAGAACGTATGGCTTAATTAGCGACAAGTGACGGTAAACATGAGTGCAGGTTCGATTGCCGCTGCGTTCAAAATTTAGATATATATATATATATATATATATATATATATACATATATATATATATATATATATATATATATTATATATATATATATATATATATATATATATATATATATATATATATATATATATTATAGATATATATATATATATATATATATATATATATATATATATATATATATATATATATTCTCAGTGTAGAACATTAAACATTAATATTTTAAATTACTTAAAAGAAAAATATTAAATATAAATTTTTATATTCCTCCCATATCAGGGAAGGCAAAGAGAACCTAGTGTTAGAACCTACGTTCTCCTTTAGAACCTGCATATAAAAAAATCTGACAAAGTATTATAGAAAAGCATCTAGAGCAGTAAAATTTTTACTGTCTATTTTATAGCTGCTAAAACTGAAACTAGCGTCGTTAAAAGAAAACTTATTTTAATGACTTTTATCATTTAGCCATGTTTTTACCGCATATTGAACTAACGATCTAGTAAATATATATATATATATATATATATATAATATATATATATATATATATATATATATATATATATATATATATATATATATATATATATATATGTATATATACATGTTTTCCTTTTAAGGTACGGATCTCTAAAAATGTAAATATATAATATATAAAAAAACAGTGCTGTCTAATTTCTTATTATATATCTCTTGCAAAGTCATTAAAGTTTCAAAATACAAGCAAAAGCACATTATCAGAAGAAACTTGTGATACAAAATATTTTTGATATAAATAAAGCTTTCACATTTACGTTCTCAAGGATTTCATCGACATGCTGTCATGACGACATGTATGCTTTAAATTCTTATATGAAGTGTACCAAAATGTTCCTTACTTTGAGAAATACTCGTATGTTACATAAGAGGAAAATTGTATACAAGTTTAGTTTTAAAAGCTTAAAACCAAAGCTAAGTAGCAATATTCGAAGGAAAGAATGTTGAAATATTAATTTTATTTATGAATTTATTTAACTTTCCCATTTTACTATTTCATTTATAGATCATAATTATAGGTTCAAAACATATTACATATAAAAAAAGCCGTACTCAGTTAGAATCAGCTCCAAAACGCTGAATCTTCGTACAAACTGGACATGTTTCTTTGCTCCAGGAACTTAAAACGTTAAATACTGGTAAAATGTTGGTCTAACTAGAGACAAGTATTACTAAATGTCAAAATTATAAAGTAAACAAGTATTTCGAACTTAAAAAGTAAAGCACTCAGAAATACCTTCAGTTCAGAGTAAATTTGTACGCGGTAGAAGTAATAGCGAGTGGTATAACAGCAACGTCATATCTATTCAAAGATCTCGGCCTGTGCGGAACTATCGTCATTTCATATCTGGAGCTTCAAAGGCGGTGCTAGTAGAGTTATTAAGAATTTCGTTAGAGAAGAAGAACAAGAGAAGTTCGTACTGAGGAGGCGAACGTTAATGCGTTGTAAAGTAGGCTTTAAGCTCATACTGTAAGGCTAGTTGCAATTTCTCGGTAAATTTAATGATCTATACTCGCTAAAACTAATGATCGATATTCGCGATCTTTACACGCTATTTAATCGTGTTTATTTTTTTATGATACGTTTAATGTCCAATTCAGAAATATTGTCAACAATGTTCTACCAGAGACTACGGACTAATGCAAAGTGTTCGAAACATCGAGTTTCCAAAATATTGTAAGATAATAGTAAATATACCCACATAATTATTTATAAAAGTGTCAGAATGGCTATATAAAGGGAGGATTTTGACAGTTTAGTCAGCACATCGTTATTCTGCCTCACGGATGGTATGCAGCTGTGATTATGTACAAAATAGTACGTAAAGTTAGCAAAGTTTACATAGTGCATAAGTGTAAAAGTATAAGTGCAGTGTAATCGAGTGAAAAGTGTCATAAGAGAAATAAATAAATTGTATAACTGGCCGTCGTCTTTACTTATCTCCTGACATTGTTTGACAATATATACTATACGCGATTAATCTGGTAAAAGAATTTTAATTTAAAATTTTAAATTTTAAATTCTTTTACCAGATTAATCGCGTATAGTATATAAAATTAAAAATTTTAAAATTTAAATTTAAATATGCCTAGGCGTACCAAATGTGCGTAGATATTTATGGATGCAATGGATATTTATGGGTTTCACTGTTAATAGCTGTAGAGCCACAGAGTATTTTCTCACTAGACTTAATCGTCTCGTGATATTAAGAGATCCAAAAGTAAAATGTTATCTGCAATCCTAGTACTTCTAATATAGTTTTAGGGTTCCATACACCAAATGAAAAAAAATTGAACTCTTATATAGGATCACTTCGTTCTCAGTCCGTCTGTCTGTCTGTGTGTCCGTGTGTGAAGACCATTTTCTCTGAATCTCATAAAGGTATCAATTTGAAATTTACATCAAATATCCAAGTATATGATCTCTAGCACTACAGCAAAAGTCAAGCCCCAGGCATCAAGTTTTACCCCATTTTGTATGAAAATCATTTTATTTCATTATGTATGCTTATTTCAAATAAAATTATTTGAAATGAGAAGAGTTAAGTTAAAGAGAGTTTCAAAATAAGAATAGAGAGTGTGCTACAACTAATTTCTGTCTATTCTCCCTACTACATATATACAGGAAGTACATAAAAATAACCAAATAAATTAAACTAGAGCACTTCCTCTATTATACAGGTGCTCAAATTGTCAGAATCTGTTTAACAGAATTTAAACTTTAGATTAACTTATAATTTAGTTTCAAGCGTTTGTTTATCTTTCTATACTTGCCCTATGGTACAGTGGTATATTATATTGCTTGCTAATTAGAGTGTAGAGTCTTAAGACTTGAAGGAATTTCTTTTGTTATAAAAATCTAATTTCAGGAACTACTGGTTTGTATTAAACGATTCTTTTTTAAGTGGACAATCAATTTAGAGAGAAAGACTAAAGGCTATATAATACAGCACAAGTCTACTTCAAACGATACGAAAGATGTGAAAATACTGAATAGGTTACTGATTAACTATAGCAAGTAAGCCATTTTTGCTCAGTCAAATGTAATTAATAATAATTATTATTATTATATAGCTGAATTTATCACCTTTCTTTTTTTTACTTTGACTTACAAGGATATTTTCAAAGTTAAGACCCGTGTCATCCGTTTTCACCAAGACATTGTGTATTGAGTGGCGGAACTCAACGCCGCGCTTTGTCTTATCACCAGAATCAAAAGAGAGAGAAGAAAATGAAAAAAATCACTCCTTCAATGGGAATCGAACCTACAACTGTCACTTTTTTAATCAGACGCTGCGATGCGACCACGTTTCTAACCTATAAAATTGTAATGTTTGTCTTAACTTTTAGAAACACGAAAGCTCTATGTAGAGACATTGTTTTCCCTTTACAATATTAAATCTTCATATAACGTGAGAGCGTGTTTACTTTTAAAATAAAGGCAAAGTTTGCCACAAGCCGGTTGAACAAACTGTTTGGGTTTCAGTAGTATATTTGTACAATATTTAAATGGGACGAACGGAGAAATATGTCACCGGCCTCTCTCTGCTCTGGCTGAAGCAATAAGTCAGTAAGATAGAGTACAGCGTTGAGTTACGTTATTAAGGCTCTAATTTATGTGAAAAGCGGGAAACAGAGTGTTTTCACACTAAGTTCCCTTTTTCTACATCAGTAGTGGAGAAATATAGCAAAATTAAAATACATTTTTTTTACTTCTCTCCTGTATACGGTAGATAGGTAGTGAAAATATATGTGGCAGTGGCGAAGAGTGTAATTTTACAAAGGTAAGCCGGCGTCGAAATTCATAGTAAGAATAAAGTCAATCAGGATAATATAAAAATTACGAAGATTTACGATTTGCGAAGTTTCTATTGCATAATATAAAATGGATTTATACTGGATTTATTGTTAGTTAATAATTTATTGATATTTAATATTTATTAATTTAGTTATTAAGATTTGGAAAAGGTAACTCACTAGGAATCGTGTTATATGGACACTGCGCCACTGCAGTGCTTAGAGACATAAGAGATGAGTGGCGGAATTTAAAGCAAAATTAAATGTAAAATTTTCTTAAAATAGAAATTTTAGTATAGTACTATCGTAGCTACATATTGTTTTTAATATAACAATAAAATAAGTAAAATGAAAAAGTTTTATAGAACGATTGAGGACCACAGTGGCACAGACGCATAGCGTCTGCGTGTATCCGCGACGGTTTGTGGGTTCGATTCTGATTCGGGGAATGAAATATTTTCATTATCTTCGCTTTGGCAACAAAGCGAAAACGCGGTGTTGAGTTCCACCACTTAACACGCAATGCCTCAAAAGGCGGAACGTGAGGAACGGAGTGTCTTAACACTAGGTTCCTTCTACCTTCAGTTCCCTCTGCCTACCCTGCTATGTGCGGTATAGAGATTTAAGCTAAAACACAAAAAAAATATTGAAAACAGCCTCAAACGGACAAAGAACCTATAAGTCCATGCCAAAAATACCTGAGAATATGAAAATTCTCTAACAAATACCATAAAATCTAATGTTTATTTCAACACGGTAAAGACAAAAATATGCGAGACAGCGTTCAAACGTGTTGGTTAATAAAATATTTACATTATTTAGATACTTGACTTTCACTCGTAGCTGTGAAATTGTAAAGAATAGAATAATTCTCGCTTATATTTTAATGAAATAAAAATATATTTTTCAAATATGTGAGTACTCCGAAGGCTTTGAAGAATTTGTGGATAGTAGAAATTAATAAGGTAGAAAAGGTATGTATATAAAGGTACAGGTATAACAGCAAAATTGGTGTATAATCAAGTTGTTTTGAATTATCAACAGGTTATTCTTGGAACTTAATTCGAGGGCAGCGTTAGAGAGGAACTTGGACAGTGGAGGCGAGTCTTTCTCTCTTGTGAGCCCATCTTTGGATCTCAGGCAGAGCTTAAAGCTTCTCGCCCTAAAACCTGATGGGCCCACAACAACCACGATGAATCATAAAATAAAAGTTCAATTTATGGTTAAATGATTTTTTTTATGAAGGGTATAATTATATTTCAATTTGTCTGTGCTCCGCTAGTTGCTGCTCAAGAAAATGGTTTTTACAAGTAGATTTCTTGTCATAATATATTATTGTTTCGTCTACGTGTTCTATGTTATACTACTACAGTAGGGATTTATCAAAAGAAAAATGCAAAATGAATAAATGACAGAAATAATAGCAATAGCATATCATATCCATTTTCTGACTGACTGACTCTACATCTGACTTCTACATCCGCCGGCTATCACCAGAATTTGAGAAATTATGTGTTTCTTACGAAAGAGAGCTTGTCCAACTAAGGAGACGAAAACTGTGGTAGGAAGAACAATAGGTGTAGTTGTAACACAAAAACATCACCTTCACAATAAAACCCAATCTCGTGTACGGAACGTTGACATTTTAGAGACTTATTCTTTCGTTACAGACAGGCTGACACAGTGTGTCGCGTAAAGTAAAGTAAGGTAGGCAGAGGGAACCTGTGTCAAGGCACTGCTTTCTTCGCTTCACCCCGAATTCGAGACATTGCTAGTTGAGCTGCGATATTAACAAGCTTATTACTAGACTGAGGTTAATTTCATTACTACTGTGTTTCACCAATTGGGCACCGAACCCACGACCATCAGAGCAGTCAAACGCTCTACGCTCTTGTTCTACTGTCATACAACGGGAATTATATATATATATATATATATATATATATATATATATATATATACCCCTATTTCCTTTGGTACTCGTATCACGTGTGAACGGATGGAACAATTTCGCTAATTCTTTTTTTATTGTCTTAATTATTCTCAGGGGAAAGTTTAATGAAACACAAAAAACGCTCATTCCAAACTTACTTACTTAATTACTTACTTTGGTTTTATCAGTCTGTCTTTCCATTTGTTCAGGCTGATCTCCAAAACAGCTGATCCTCCGAAAAACTCCGCTCAACTACCTTTCACCCAGATAAAATGTGATATATAAAATAATAATTTTAATTTATATACATAAATACATTTTTTATTATATTTCATAGACAAAATGATTCGAAAGGTACCTTTTGTAGTTATCATGTACAATATGTACATAATGTAAAACAGTAGATCCGAAATCAAGCGAGCAAAGCCACGAACACGTCGTTTGTATACAATAAATATTTTATAGGTACAAGCACCCTCACGTATACTTCGTCAGCAAGTTATATCTTGTTAGGAGACAACGTATTGTTGAAATATATCATCCATAGAAAATATATCTAGTAGTTTCCTTTATAAATTAGATTTATAAAAATAAAGACATATATATATATATATATATATATATATATATATATATATATATATATATATATATATATATATATATATATATAATATATATATATATATATATATATATATATATTAAGATTCTAAGCCCCGAGACACTTAATATTTTTGCTTCCTGCTCTATCCCGCATATAGCAGTTAAGTTCTGATGCAACACATAATGCCTTGGATTGAGAACGGATAACGGAATGGCGTGGCACGCCGGAGTCTCTCTACCTATCCTTGTATAGCGGGATAAAAGGTGAACCCGAAAACAAAATTTAAAACCATCCTCAACAATATCAAGTTTGTGTACTTCTAGCAATTGTGAAAAATGCAGCTTATTTCAAATTAATGGATAGCTTTTCTATAAAGCTTTTGAAACTAAAATAGAAATAGTATCGGTTGCTTCTAGTTTACAAAATTCAGTTTTTAAATTTTCCATATGGCAATGAATCACTCACTCACTGCCAACGCTGTTGTGGAATTTGGATGTGCTACGTTTTGACACATTCTTTTTTTCTTTTTTAATGAATTAAGTTTTAGTATATTGAATTTTTATAAAAAAAAATGCCTCTTTATAATGGAATTTTAGTCTTGGTTTTTTTTTATATTAAAGCAATATATCTAATTTAGTTATGTGTTCATTAATATAATTTAATTGCCTGGTTACCTCACTCTTAATTTTTAAGTGAAAACTTGAATTTAAACCGGAAAATGGACGGTTCTAGTAGGACTGACAATACTGACACTTATGTTAATTGACGATCCCAAAGTGCTTGCAATTATTATTTGAATACCTATTTGAATAAAGAATATCTTGATTTTTTTTTTGATTTTGGTGAAATGTCTAGACTCTCCGATTACCTCAATATTTAAGTTAAAACATGTGAAGATAATGGAGAAAGTGTTCACATTCCTCCTCTTTTACATGGTTCCAGAGGAATATTGCAACTTCCTTTCCAACGTAAAATTATATTATTATTAATTATACTTATATGGCCCTTCGCCCTACGTACTTCCTTAAGGCTTAAGTTATAATTTGCGCGAGACATATGTAATATATATATATATATATATATATATATATATATATATATATATATATATATATATATATATATATATATATATATATATATATATATATATATATATATATATATATATATATATATATATATATATATATATATATATATATATAAAACATATTTGAAATATGTGATATATGATGATATGCTGTAATGATTGGCGGGAGTCAATGCCGTGACTTAACTAGAGCGAGTAAAAGAAAAACTGATTTAAATATCACCCAGGCAGGATTGAACCCACGACCATTGTATATGTAAGAGGACACTGGACCTGGAGTGGTCAGCCTTGCTCCACAAAATCTATTATTATTTAACAGGATATTTATAGTTACAATACGAAGACAAAGGGTGTCTGTCGGTGACGGTTAAAATGGGTAGCGCATAAATCGTTCAGCTTACAGTTATTTTATTTTAACTTACGATAAGCTTTTAGTGAGAACGGTTTTTGACCGACACGATAAAAAATGATATTATATAGAAAGAAGTGTTAATAATTTGTTGCCATTTTTTAATTTAAAAGCAGCTTTACGCTGTATCCCGCATGTAGCGGGATAAGTAAAAAGAACTTATTGTTAAGACACTCCAATCTCAGCTTTTCCGAATTAACTCAACGACTATTCAACAAAGAAATCAAACGGGAAAAATTCCGAACCCGCTACTAACTAAGTGCGTTTACAGTCAAACGATGCAACTACTACACCACGGTGAACTCAGCTTCTTTTTAACATGCTTTTATTGCTTTTACTACTATTACTCTCATTATGAACAAGTAGTGGTATTCTTAAATCTATATTTATAAAATAATATGTCCTGACTGACTGACTGATTTATCATCGCCGAGTATAATCTATCAAGGCTCCAAGTACGCAATTCGGACTCTATCTCTCTCTTTCTTACATAGGCCTCCACTACAAAGATAGTTTAAAAAATTCCACCCTCTAAGGGGTAAAAAAAGTTCATACACATATATGAAAGTTCATAATTTTGAAAGTAAAATAAACAAAGTTTTGTATTTCGGTTATTGACGTAAAACAGATATATAAATACGTGTTTCAGGAATTTTGGAAGTTTTACTTAATAAGATTAGAGATTTCTTAATTTGTAAATATATATAATCAACTTCCATGCGAGTAAAGCCGCGGGCGACAGCTAGTTAATATACAAATAAATAAAAAAAAAACGTGTCATTTGATATACAGATAGATAAAAATTTCAAAAAAGATCAATATTCTATTACTGTTTTCATTAAAGTGCTTATACCCTCAATAAATACTAAAATACTTTAAAGCTTCTTTTTCCCTTTTTTTATATTTGTAACAATTTCGTCTTTTATTATTATTATATTAGAGATTTCAAGTTGTCTGTGCGGTGTTCAACACCGCGCATTATCCTTATAAGTGAGATCACAACAATATTTAACACACTTTTTTTATATCAGTATTCGAACCGACTACCATTGTTTTTACGTACGCCTTCATGTTCCGTATGTATCCGTGTTATGGCAATAATCAGCTATTTATAATATAGACATTCAAATCAAAATAATTTATCTTCTATTAATATTCTGTAGGCGTCAAGCACGTCTTATATACCGAGAGCTAGCAACTTGTTTGTATTTTATATTTTTTATACAAATAAACATGTCATTTTATATTTTATATATATATATATATATATATATATATATATATATATATATATATATATATATATATATATATATATATATATATATATATATATATATATATATATATATATATATATATATATATATATATTTACATGATGCATAACAAATGCTAATTTAAAGTTAACGTATATCTGAAATAACATAGTAAGATAAGGAAAATAAGTCCGTTCTTGGCTTTCTTAACTTAAATCAAAAATACATATATTAACCGACACTATAACTCCGATATAAAAATTTTAAGTAATCATAGTAATAATTTATAAGATTTCTACTACGTGGTATTTTTATAATGGCCATTTGCAATGCTAATTTCAGCTCTATCTAGTCTCGCTTTCTAATTTCAGCACATAAATTAATTATCTTACTCCAACTCTATTTTAGTGTACCATTATTTTTCATCTACATCGCGTTTAAGAATGGAAAATTTATTAATAATATATTTAAATTGAACACTGGTTTGAATTACATTTTCCATTGAATAGCCTATTTATCGAGAAAAGTATAGCCTACAGGGTAGGTAGCTGTGTTAACTTGGGTACTTAGACCGTGCCATGTCTTACACAACTGAGATATTTCCATTTATAACTGCAGGTGAAGTCGCAGGTAAAAAATTGTATCTAAATTTTGTTTTGCTAAAATGAACTAAATATCTAGCTGTATAAGAATGTAAGCTCTTTATTATTATATATTATTATAATATCGTTAACTCAAGATAACCCTAAGGCTATGAAGACATTATATAAATTTGATAAATATAATTTATTCAACGTAATAATATTGTTGAATATTTTATTATATCTTTTGAGTACAAAAAAAAAATAATTTAGAAAATAATTATAAGATTTTTATTAAGAACACTTAATTCGTTATCATTTTAAAACAAATATACGTCGTTAAGTTCCGCCTCTCAATACATATTAATATATAATGTTTTATTTAACGAATAAATGTTTCATATAATGAATAAATAATTAAATAAATAAATATTTTTCGCACATGGAAAAAGTAACAACTTTCGCTTAGTTCTCTTTACTTGTTCAGAAATTTCTGAAATAAAAAAATATCTTCTATAAAAAACAAAAAGAGATGAAAGCGTTTTCATTCCATGGATTAACTATAGGGCTAGGATATGGTTTTGTATGGATAGAAGCTCAGAATTGTATCTGGTACTCGCGACCCAAGTAAGGCTTAAGAGGCTCCCTTATAGCGCTCACTTCCTGTCCGACCTCCTGTCTCTACATAAATCAATTTTGTGTAATCCTACTAATGCCACGTCGGATATACTTTCTGATTTACTTTCTAGAAGTAAAGGAATATTTCTCGACATGCTATTTCTAGATATTTCGAGATTTTTCTGTAGATTATAAATACATTCTCCAAATTTAGTCGTATTAATTTAGTCAATTTGAATCTGTTAGTCTATTTTTTTTCATATAACACTATAAAATGGCAGTATAGTGTCACATGAGATCGAATAAAACCCCCTGGAGCTTTCAATTAAATATCCACGCAACTATCGACCGAAAGAAAAACCGTTCTGATTTTAGATAGGTGAGCAATTCATAATGTTGGGTAAAAAATAGCTTGGAGATAAAAATAGCCGTATATAGTTAAGCATTAAAGAAAAAAATGTGTGCTCAAAGTGTATTCTAGTAGCTTTTTTATTAGAAAAATGAAAATTAATAATATTTTCTATATATAAGCCTTGTTGAAGAATAACCATCGTGGCACAGAGGGATAGTATTGAAGACAAGCTCGGTATTGATTTTCACCACTCTCCACATAACTGAAGAGAGTAAGAAGAATGTAGAGAAGGAGATACAGAGAGTTTTTATAGTAAATTCTCTCTGCTCAACGTAATATACGCGAATGATCGTGAAGCTCGAAATGAAAGTTTAAAACATCGTGAAATAACAATTGTAATTTTGGACCATTACAAGATAATGAATACAGAAATATTTCGCTTTAAGAGCGGTTATAAAAATGGCGGATTCCATTGTGTTAAGTATTATTTCGTCTTTCATTTAATTTCATACGAATTTTTATAGTGTTTAAATAATAATTGTTTGAGTAATGCTTGATATTTTAAAAAAAAATTAAAAGCTATATGTAATTATAGGAAGCGTTTTTTTTGTAGCTTCAAGCTCTATCTCGCGTATGACAGGATAGGAGCCTAATAATTAGACACTCTGTTCTTCACTTTCCACCGAATTTATCTATATACTAGTTGTCGATAGAGATTTTTTTGCTCTATAACACTTAGCAAATTTTTCCATCAAAAAATTACATCTAAAGTAGAGTAAGTTTTAATTGAAAAATGTTTAAACTTCAAAGACCGTCGTGGCGCAGAAGTACATTACATCTCCCTGTAAACACGACGGTTAGTGGGTTCAATTCCCACTCAGGGAGAATGAATATATATATATATATATATATATATATATATATATATATATATATATATATATATATATATATATATATATATATATATATATATATATATATATAAAACTGTAAGTCAATATAAATATAAGTCTAAAAGATGAATTAGCTATATTCATGTAAGCTTCTTGTCTTCTTATAACGAGAGGACAGTAGTCTAATTCACAAAGTCAAAAAAATTGACATTTAATATCACAAAGTAGACCAATTAATAATTCTCAAAGTTCTTCAAGTGTCCATACAAAATCACAATAAGTATCTCTGGAGCTTTATAAGTGAATTCATCAAAAGCCACACAACGGAATGTCCTTTTGGAGAATTATTAGTAAATTTAATTTCCACTTCAAATGAACAATCGATACTTAATTTCAAGCAACTCTGCTGTCTTTTGTTCTACTTTGCCTTAGCATTATCGTTTCTTGTTACAAAGTTACTGTTTCAAATATTGAATTGACAATATTAACTTTTTTTAAACAATTCAAAAACTAAAAAGGTTATACTGAGTACTTTGTAATTGCTAAATTGCTTTTTATTGGATAAGGGAGCCCTAAGAACCAAATGAATTTTATGAAACAATAACACCTTTAATAATTTCACCATGTTTCAATTCTCCATAATAACTGTTTTTTTTTTATTTATTATTTTTACGGTTTATCCCTACAAGGGTAGCCAAAGAGAAAAAAGCACTACACGCTGCGATGCCTCCGCCTCTTTAACCTCTTTCGCCTCTTTCACTGTCATCATCCTATCCTCGTGCTTTTTACGTGACCTTCCTCCACTATCATTGACATTGGAAGGTCACCAGATTTAAACTTTAACTACAAAAAATAACCGTCCCAAATTCTAAAACGTTTCACCGTTTTGTCATACAAAACAAAATTCTTTTATTTTAACGTAGAAGTATCTGCTATAGCTGAGTAATGAGATTTGCATCAAACGTTGATTTGACAGCGTGAAGATTAAATATACTCTGTTATA
>JAXRJS010000103.1:1172500-1262500 GCA_037127375.1 Dione juno | reverse complement strand
GACACTCTGTCCCCCACTTTTCGCCTTCCGAGGCATTGTGCGTGGAGTGGCGAAACTCAACGCTGCGCTTTGCTTTGGCAACAATGCCAGAGCAAAGAAAATGCGAATAATATTATCGCCGAGTGTTAATCGGACCCACAAACGTCGCGTTTACAGGCATCTATCTATATCGGAGCTAAATTTCTCAGTCAGACTCTTCTGCTGCATGGTATCTCCAAAAATAATTAATTTTAATAAAACAAGTTGTAATGCGGCGTTGAGTTCTACCACCCAACACACAAAATTGGGCATTTTTTTTAAAGGCTATGTTATATTATATGTATGTATAGTATTAATCAATCTTCTTTCAATTTTTTCCCGACTGTCCATTGTTTCGAACATTTTAAGTAATAATTTTCGTGGCTGTTTATGAAAATTTCAATACATCTCAATATATCTGTTGAAAGTCCAACAAAGGCGGAAGATTGCAAATATTTGTTAATAATGGCAGCAGGTGATTTTGTTCTTTTTTTTAAATACACGTCATGTATAGTATAGTGTAAAGGCTGTAATGGAGAAACGAGTTTCGATTACCATTCAGATGAATATATTATTTTCATTTCTTCATTCTCTTTTTTCTCTTTTATTTCACACTGTATTCTATATAGAAAACTAAAAAAAAAAACAGAGAACTTACTATCAAAATATTCCGTCCTCCACAATTTACCTACAATTCTATTTATTGTGTATTGGAATTTAACTCCGTTTTTTATCTAACTCCAAAATATTCTTGTAATGCAAATAAAAATAATAACAATCTATACAAATGTATAAATACATCAATTGTAATCAAGTGGACTAACCGAGCTAATGGCCAATAAAATAATATTTATAAGAACACTTTAGTCACGTAGTATTGATAAAGTAGTAATTATTAACCTAACTTTAATAATTACTTAATATTAAGATATATATTAATGACAAAAAAAAATTATTTATGAGCGGTCCTTTTGCAATGGCTTATAAATATACAGTATATGGTGTAACTAAATGTGGCGTTGAATTTTGTCTCGTTACGCGGATAGTTTAAATTGGGGTGGAGAGATTAGAACGGAGTGTATTAACACTAGGTTTCATCTCTCTAATGTTGTATGCGAGATACAGTATGAAATTGAAAATAATATAACTACTTACACTTAAATTTGAATGAAATTATTATTTGAAATTATTCTTATAGTATAATAATATTGTTTGAAACAGAAGATGAAAAGAGAGTTTTAAGATTATTGGTACGTATTTATTTTCCTGTAAAAGGTTTTATTCAAAAATATATGAACTAGTTAAATGGATAAATATTATAATATAAGGACTGTCCCCAAAAGCAAATTGTCAAAGTATCATTGTCACCCTATCACCCTTTGTCCCATACCGCCCTAGATACGCTTGGAGCATTGCCAGTGTCGGCAATTAATAGCTAACTTTGACACGTATATAACTTTACCAATCATTTCTAATGTTAGATATTATAGAGAGAGATAAGAGTCATTTATTTTCAAGGGTCTTACTATAAGAGATAGGTGAAAGGTTTGACCTGGACTTGATAATAGTGATAAAAATTGAAAATAAAAAAAATGCGGCGTTTAGTTCCGCCAAGTAAAAAGAAACATAACAATATCAAGCGAAAATCAAAATGGAAGATTTTGACATAAGTCTCTCTCCGTCTGCACTGCTATGTGTGGGATAAAGTGTGAAGCTGTAAAACAATACTTGTAAAGAAAAAAAAATATCACTTCTCTCTATTTACTTCTAAAATAGATGAGATTTTCATAAACACAATGATATTTTAGACAAATATCATTAAAAGTTCGGCAACAACAGTTGTCGAAGCTTGAAGTTCTGAACGGAAGTAAATATTTACAAAACACTTTCCTCTTTCGGTACCAAGTAATAATTTGCTTAGTTAAGTTCTTTTATAAAATATATTTTAGGTTTATTTTTTTTAGATTACTCTGTATCCTGTAAAGTAGGATAAGCAGAGAGTACTCAGTGTCAAGACTCACTAATTTCTCCCTTACCACTAAAATTTGTGATATAGCGTGCTAAGTTGCGAGGCTTAGCGCAGTGTTTTGTTCGTCATTATGGAATTTACTTTTGAATTTTGAATAATATTTAAGAGATTATATATACTTGTAGTATTCTGTGCATTCCTCTCTCTAAAGAAAAAACTTTTTACATTCTTGTGTTAACGCTTATCTCACTAATAATTTTATTTATTCATTTTGTATTTCCTTTATCGAGGAAGACTATTTGCCTATATGAAATCGAGTCAATTGTTTCAATGTAATAGCCTATATACAAGGTGTATAATCATTTTTTTCAGTAAGACGATGGTGAAACAAAATTTATATATAAAATAAAAATATTTATACTTCAATTAATAGGTGTCAAATTTTAATTAAATTTAAAACAAGGGAATATTTCATAGTGTCAAAGTTAGTTTGTTGTTACTTATTTATGGACAGCTAAAACTTTTAGATGACCTAGAAACTATGATAATGTGAACGGTTTATTCTACGTGATTTTACTTGTGACACATGAGATGTATCCCTTGGGACACTATATTTAAAAAAATGTTAAATCCACCTCTTTTAGAGACCATTCAGTAGCGCAGGTTCGAATTCCGTGACGGCGATGAGTGATGAAAGATGCATGGTAGACACACTATTACCTTTTGGTCAATTTCAAAATCATAAAGTTTTGGGCAATGAAACGCTTTACTTTTATCTGTAGAGAACATCGGGAATTATTCCGATTTGCCAATATATTTCTCAGAACGATAATTTGGCAAGAGATTTTCTATATATATAAGAATTCTCTGTATATCTATATCTATAAAAACTAAGTTCAAATAAATAAAATCGGCAGCCATACAGAATGCAGTACTTCTACAATCACCATCTCTAATTTTCTCTCCTCTTAAATTTTTCTCTACTTCTGGCTTCTCTGCTCTTCTCTCCTCATCTCTTCCCTCGTTTACATATAATTTATTCCATTCCCACATATTTTCTCCTATTTTCTAATCTTGTTTATTATTCCCAGATATTCTCTTTAATTATCTGATACTCAGATCTATTCTCTCCAATCCTCTCATTCTTTATCCAATTGTCTTTTATTCGAACCGCTTCACACATTTTCTTTACACTTATCTTCTCTCCTATTCTCCTATCTATGTTTTCTCATCTACTTACACCACTTTTAATCATTCCTATTCTCTCATACTCTCTTTCTTCTATACTCTTCTCGCCTGTTTTCACCAAAGCCCTCATATTTTATACTATTCTCTTCTTTCATATTCTCCCGCCTTCCCTACTCTCGTCATCTGTACTCTCTCTTCATTACTCTTCTTTCCAATCACATACTCTTACCTTTTGTACTCTAAACAAATCATATCCCTTCATGTCGTACCTGATCTTCTCTTTTATTCTCTCATCTTCACTAGTCTTACATCCTCTTCTTTACTCTTATATATTACTCTCTGACATTCTCTGTTCTTTTATCCTCTCCTCTACTCTTCTATTACCACATGTACAGTTTTCTCCTGTTCTCACATCTGCACTCTTATTTTTTCATGTTCTCTCCTATTCTATTCTCTTCCCACGTCTCGCTACTGTGCTTTGTCCTTTTCACATCCTTTCTAACATTCTACACTATACTCTTATATCTGTTACCAACTCTCACCTTCTCTCTTCTTCCCAAATCTTCCCTACTCTTCTCTCCTGTTCTCTACACTCACCTCCTCTTTTCCCATTCATCCATTACACTATTCTTCTCTCGTCTTATGCAACTTCACTTCTCATCTTTGCATTCCTATTCTCTCCACCCATCTATCATATTATCTGATCATCCACACTCTTCTGTCGTATTCTTTTTAATCTATAAGCGAACATCCACTGTTCTATCGTCTTATTTACTATTCTCTCTTCGTCTATCCACTTCTCTCGTATTCTCCCACATTATCTCTTGTTATATTCTAGTCATCCCTCCACATCAGTCATATTCCATCACATTCTCTTCACTTCTGTGATCTACTTTATTATTCTCTATTCTTTTTCTGAGATCTTATTTTGCCTAGTCCTCTGTCACCTTCTCTAAACTTCTATGATATTATCTTCCCAATATTATGCCACACACTCACATCTTCAATCATATACTGTCATGTTCATTATTTTCTCTCTCATTATCTACTATTCTCTCATTTTCAGTCTTCTTCTAAAATCCTCTCTTCTGTTCTATCCTTCTCTAAACTCATCTATACTCATATGTCATCTTCTTTACACTTCTTACAAATGATCTCCTCTAATGCCACACTCTCTCATCTACATTCCTTTTCCTATACATTCTCTATTAATATTACATCTACACAAATGTTCTCACATCTTAACTCATCTTATCTCATGTTGTCTCCTATTTCCCGTCTTCTATACTCTTCTCTCCTCCTCTTATCTATTAATCCATCATATCCTTCACAGTTATGCCTTGTTATCACACCATCTACCCTACTATTCAGCAATCTTCCTTCCACTCCTCTCATATTCTTCCATCTTCTCTACTACTATCTAATCTTCTTTACACTTCTGTAATTTCCACTCCTCTTGTCTTGTCTCATTTTCTCTAACCTTTTGTGATATTCACTATTCTCTTCTCATCTTCTCTACTCTTCTGTCATTTACTGCATTATTCACTTTTCCTCTCTACTATTATTTTTTATTCTATCTCCTTCTACCGTCGTATCTCAACTTCTCCCCACTTTTGTTATATAATACCTTATCTTCTCACCATCTCACCTCATATGACTTTGTCTTTATTCTTATCTCTTCATCTCTCCTCTTATACCGCTTTGCTTCCAGTGCTATCCTATTCCACCACATTCTCTTCTCTCACATTATAAGTTCTTTATGTCTCTTTCTTCTCTTCCAACTTCTATATTTTGCACAATACTTCCCACAATTGTCATCTTATCTCCTCTTCTACTATCTTACGTACTGTTCTCTCTCTTGTCTCTCTTATTCTGATCTCACCCTCTCTCTCTTCTTCTCAATTTCCCTACTCGTCTCTCATATTCTCAAATGTTTACTACACATATCTCCTACTTACTATCTTTACTCATCTCATATACACATCTTTCATCTTCCCTCCTCGTCTTTCATCTTACATCTTCTTGCCTTTTCTCTCTTCTTCTCTCATATTCTCTTATGTTCTCTCTTCTTATCTCGTATTCTAAAATATTCTACCACATTCTCGCCTCTTCTCTCAAAACCTTTTCTCTAGAGAAACAATGACACCACACAATGCTTAGACTGGCGGAAAGTATGAAATGGAGTGACTTAATACTAGGTTCTATCAGCCTACGGTTCCCTCTGCTTACCATGTCATGTGCTCCTATATGAGGTAACTTCCTTCAGGTAACTTGTAATCATTATAAATCATTTGTAAACTAAATTTCAAGCAACTGCTGGGTTTCTCGCCAGCTCCACGTCGTCGTCACGAAAATATTGATTATATTCAATTAACTGCGTGTCACCAATTAATTATTCAATCTATATCCACTAAGTACGATCAAATACTAGAGATAACGTGATTTTAATTACTGATATACGCCTGTTGAATTATGCCAATAATATTAGATACAAAAACATAATATATATAAATCATTAAACAAATAGATTCTAGCTGTATCTTGCATATAGTAGGGTAGGCAGAGGGAACTTAGGGTAAAGACACTCCGTTCCACATTTCACACCCAATTTAAAATACTTAATGGCGCATTTTTATTCTTACCGGATCGAGGAATGAAATAATTCATTCCCCCAAGTGAGAATCGAACCACTAACACTGACAATCGAATCTACCTATGTAATGTATATTGAAGGCATATATATATATATATATATATATATATATATATATATATATATATATATATATATATATCTTGTAACTTCTATATGACAGCGAAGTTTGTGCGTGTGACCTCTTCTTGGGAAAGTTATTAAACTAAGTAAGACAAAACGTGCCCATGAGTCCTACCTACTTGTTAACAAACAATGTCTCGTATCCGGAGAACGGAGTGTATTAACACTAATTTCTTACTGGAAGTGTGCCCAGCCTGGGCAGCCCGTTCCGGCGTATAGAAAGACTATTTGGCTATATGAAATTGAGTCAATTGTTTAAATGTAATTGCACACACTTAACATTTGGTCATTTTCAAAATCAAGAAAGTTTGGGCAATGAGACAATTTACTGTTATCGGTAGAGAAATTACAACGAAAATTATTACGAATTTCCGCTTTCCAAACATATTTCTAAAAATGATAATTTGGCAAGATTAAGTTTACTTTGTAAAGTATTTGTCACACTCGTAACAGCAGTTCATTTTAAGTCATAAGTTTAAGTAAAGTTATTAGTTCAACTAAAAAGAAATGGCAATCATACGGAATGCAGATAGGTGAAACCTTATAATTTCCTATTCTCTCAGCTTCTCTCCACATCTTTACAATTACGCTCCGCTCTGCTGGTCTCTCCTCTCATATTTTCTCATTGTCTGTCGTCACATTTACTCATCTTTTATCTGCTCAGCCCTA
The DNA here is from genome assembly GCA_037127375.1 of Dione juno. NCBI lineage: Eukaryota > Metazoa > Arthropoda > Insecta > Lepidoptera > Nymphalidae > Dione > Dione juno. The sequence goes on along the minus strand of JAXRJS010000103.1, from coordinate 1,255,880 downwards.
CTTTCCTTTACTTCTCTACACTTCTCTATAGTTATGATATTCTCTTATCACCTATTCTCCTCTTATCTCTCGATTCCCCTATCCGCTTCAATTATTATAACCAATTTAAAATAATCTTCATTCATCTTCACTCATATAATGTCGTTTATGGTATGCTATGCTACTACTCTCTCCTATAACGTTATCTTATTTCATCTTCTCTACTGTTGTCTTCTCATCTCTGCCATCTTGTCCTCCTCCTCTTGTTGTGATAAGAGATCTCCACTTCAATACAACAGCGATTCTGTCATTCTCTTCAATTCTCTAACGGTCCTTCCATATCTCGCATATTCTCTCCATTTATCTTAAATTGTCCTGCCCCTCTCTCACTTCTCTACTCATCTCTATCCTTATTGTGTCGTCGCTTCTATAGTATTCTGTCCTATTCTCTCTGCTTCTCTTATACAAGGCTATGCTTTAATATACTTATCTATTCTATCCATTTCTCTCCTCGTCTCTTCACAGCTCTAATCTTGTCTATAATCAGGTTCGTAACATTCCTTTCCACAATTATCCACTCGTCCTCGGCTTTCTCGTCTTTTGCAAATCTAAATTTTTCTATTATTTTCTATACATTTCTCTACTATGGCTACTGTTCTCTTTTCTTCTCTTATACGCCTGCCTCTTTTCTATAAACTTCTCTACACTCATGTTCTGCTCTTGTATTTAATGAATATGTCCTCTTCCATACTCTATAGCAAACTGCGCTACTCTTTCTATTTCTCTTCACACTCACTGCTAGAGTCTTCTCTCAACTTCTTATATACACGTATCTCCTCTTACCTTTTCTTTTTTGCTCTTCACTAATATCCTACACACTATGTTTCTCCCCTTATCCATACGCTTCTCTTCCCTACCCTCCGCTTCTTTCTTTTTATGTCCAGTTCTCTCTTCTTCTCTACTTTTATCTATATTTATCACACGTTTAACAACTTCTCGTCTCGTCCCTCTTATTCTCTCGTCTTTTGTTCTGTCCATTTTTTTCTTCAATTCTCACCTCTTACCTACTCTTCTCTCGTATTCTCTTCACGTCCATCGTGTTCTCTGCTGTTCTCGCCTATGCCTCCACTACACTAGTTCCTTCTCCTCCTTAATACACTTCTCCCCACATCTCCTCTCTTCTATCCTCTTCTCTCATATTCTCACATATTCTCTCCTCTTCTCTCTTTTGTTCTCTCATATTCTCTCCTCTTCCCTCTTTTGTTCTCTCATATTCACTCCTCATCACACTTATTTTCTTTTCCACGATCGTACCCCATACCTCACTCTCCACTTCTCTCTACTCTATTCATGGCTACTCTTAAATCGTCGTGGCATATGACATGATCTTTTCTTCTCTTTCACTTACACCTCAACAACTCTCATATACTATAGCATCTTTTTCCCTATTCTCCAATCATTTTGCCTGTTCTACCCACTTATCACTATCCGCTTCCACGCACCACCACTCTTGTTCTCTGCTTTTATCTCCTCTACGCTACGCTACGCTAAACGTCAATCGCCTCTTTCCCCGTTTTCTACTTTTGTGTCCCCTTATCTAGTCTCCTGTGTAATGTGGACTTCCTCGCTCATCTATTTTCATCGCTCCACTTTTCACGTCTTCTCTTCTCTCCTCGGTTCTCACTTCTATTATCGTGACCACTTTTATCTCATTTTTTTCTCTCTCCTTTTATCTCGTTTTATCCACAACTCTCTCACCAACTTCTCTCATATTCACTCCTCTTTTCTCATCTTATCTTCTTTGCTTTCCTCTTATGTACACTATTCTGTCCTCTAACATTCTAACAAAAAACGTTCAACGTGGTTAGAGAAGTTTTACTTTAAAAGATATCAAAAGTTTCAATTATTAGAACCCGCTGAGATAACGTGATAGTAATTACTACTATAACTATATACAAATCATTACATAAATAGCTTCACGTAGTATATGCCGCATATAGCAGGGTAGACAGAAGGAACCTAGTGTTACGACAATCCGTTCCAAATTTCAATTTAGACCGTGTAAACTCACTAATCGGCTACAAAGACTAAGTAACGACTTGTAAAACATATAAAGATTTTTTGATTCCATTTTCCACTTCAGCCTAGTTCAAGAACATTGGACCCCAAGTACTGTTACTTTAACTGTCTGTAACGCAACGTGCATCATTAGATTACCTGTGTATCCTGCGGGTTACAGCGTGAAGCTATAAAAACTGAACTGACCTACACTTAAGTAAACCATAGATCAAGTTCCACTCTAACAGATCTGATCAGAGAAGGAAGACTGTGTGTCACACAATGTGACAATGACGTCGACTTGTCTTAACTTTAATAGTGATTATGTTATAATCTCATAGAAATTTCTACGCTAAGTAGATTTGGCTGTACACTGTCAGCCAGTACAGATAGAGTATTATATATATATATATATATATATATATATATATATATATATATATATATATATATATATATATATATATATATATATATATATATATATATATATATATATATATATATATATATGCAATTTAAGAACAATTAGTATGAAGCAAATCCTTTTTTCCATCAATTTCTGACCTAGTTCAGATTATAGCAAGTGCACAATATATCCATACCTCATATAACTAACCATAACTTACTAACCAGCAACTTCCTATATAAATCAAATTTAAATGAACTTCGTATGACAGATAAGTACCACGCTTACTAAGATGCGTTCCCAATTCTGTCTGGCACTGCGCCAGGCGTCAACAAGTTCCTATGAATTTACTAAAGTGTCGCAATTGGTGCGGATATGCCTTTGTATAATGGCAATTGTCCTGTATTTATTTATAAATGAGGAAGCCATATTTTTTTAAAGATATACATTTACGGGTTACATGTTATTAAAATGATAGCTGAAATCTTCTAAGCTGAAGAGTTTCTTCTATGAAAACTTCGAATGTAAAAAATGATAAAAGAGAAAAGGGGAGCGTTATTATAAATCGGTGGTAGGGGAACGAAGTTAGCAGAAAGTGAAGTCTCCCTCATTATTTCTAATCTAAGGATAAACTTCTACAGTAAGATTCCAATCCGCTAAACTCAAACAGATCTGATAATTATCTAATAAGCCTTAAAGGTTATCAATACGTTTATATGGAAAAAAAATAGTGTACAACATTAACAAAACGTTCCTCTGACATTTATATCATTTAACAATAAATAACAAATCTCTACTCTAATCTCAGTCTCTACTACTTCGAACTAAAAATATTTTATGTTGGATAGGATATGAGCTATTTAGCTTCCATGGATACTAAGGCGGTGAACGTATATTGTATGCAAAGCTGGCCTGTCGCAGTTTTTGTGCTTACATTACTCTTGAGGACTAGACAAAGTGTATAGCGGTAGGCACGAAACTAAATAGTCCTACATCATAACTTTTCATACATTAATCAAGATGAAAAAAATAATCACCAAGACTATTGACTAAGACCCGACTGGTTCCTGTTATGAAAACCCGCATTCTGGAGTTTTTGAACAGTTTGTGATGCCAAGGAAAGTACCAAGTCTCATAGTAAATATCCCATGAGAAGGAAATTGTGGCAAGAATATTAAAAAAACGCGACTATGCGATAATCATGATAGCCCCGCCAAGTGCGTTATTACAAAGAAGAAGAAGAAGATAATTTTAATATTTTTTTTATAGGGTACATAAACCATACTTACAATCAGAGCGCGGGCACTTGAAATAGGTCATATGTCATACACACCTCTTAATTAATTTACCATTTGAGAGAAGCCGCAGGTTAAAAGCTAGTGATGTAATAAATAAAATGGAAAATCAATTTAGCAATGAATTAGATACAACTACAGACAACGCCTTTGTGTTCCATCTAAGTGTAAACTAGCAAATATGAAACATCGATATTTGTTGAAGAATATTGAAGTTTGTTTAGTATTTGTTAAATCGATTAGAGACGTTACTTGAATTTGGGAAATCAATTTAAAAATTAGAGATAGTGACATTTGTAGTGATAACTCACTATATTCTTCTATATATGAGGATAGGTAGAAACTTCTCCACTTTCCTCCCGAATTCAAGACGTTCTGCGAAACGAAAATAAATATGCCAAGTGGAAATCGAACCTACTAATCTCTCCTTTATATTTGTACAGTATTAACTGTTAATATGTATAAAATAATAAATAACTTTTATTTATGTATGAAAACGAAACACTCTTTCTACATAGTCCTAGTACATTTGGTCAAATAAAAACCAAATTCAATATTTTCATACTATATCTAATTTGGTTAGATGCCATTCGGAAATACGTTTCAATAAAGAAATTCACTGTTTTCATGGATCTTGAAAGCCCTGAAAGCTTTAGACATTTTTTTTTTTAAATAAATTTATATTTTTAAACTCTACGTACTTACAGTGATTGAGAAAGGTACTTGGAGAGCCCGAGCTGTGAAATCTTCGAGCCTTTGATGCCTTCATTGACAATATTCGTAACGGTTAAAAAATTCTTCGTCATCGTTGACTCTTGAGACACTAATTGCAAAGAGAAATCACAAAAAAAGATTCAATACTTTACACCGAAATCACAAAAAGAAAAAAAATGTTAAAATAATATTAAAAAAAATTCACTTACTCGTCCAAATGAATCATTCGATATAACAACAACAAATTTTATTTAACAAATCTCTCGTTTTTTTTTTTATCACAGAACGGTCGTTGTATTGTCTACTATATATATATATTTATATGTATGTAAAAACACTTATAACAGTTAGGTATATCTGATTTTTTTTTATTTGTGAAAAGAAAGATTAAGAAGAATTGGCTTAAATATACTTGAAAATTTTGAAAATTGTTATAAATGTATGTATGTATACATACATTTATGTATGTATGTATATCTATCTATCTTATCTAATTATCTTAAAAACTATAGGGTTCAATTATAGACTACTAGTCGATAAAGACTTTACGCTAGTTTACATTACATTAATCAATTCAATGTCATTGGGTACAATAAGCTATATCTATGTGACCACGGAGGTGAAGTCGAAGGTAAAAGCTAGTGAAGTATAATATTTTTTGAGATATGAAGCTGCATTCTTATGTATTTTATATAAAATTGAACATTTATTAAAAAAAAAACGTTTGAAAATATTATTTTTTTGTTAATGGTACGTTGCTATAGCCTTTTTTTAGCTTCACGCTTTATCCCTAGTGAGATAGCCAGAGAGAACGGAGTGCTAAACGCTGTGATACCTCTTCCACCTTGTCTACAGTCAAATAACCTGTAAATACATCTCCTCCACTTGAGACACTAACGTGGGACAAATTGGTAAATGTTTATTATAGTAGATTATATTATTATTGGTCATTTGAAAACGGAGAATATAGTGTCTTGACACTTGGTTCTCTCTACCCACCCTGCTATATGTAACAGTGGCGAAGAGTGTACACTTTTATAAAAGTAAGCCGGCATAGAATAAAGACAAAAAAATTTATTCAATTTCAATTCAATTCAATTCAATTATATAAAAATTGAGCTTAAAGCGATGTTTTTTTAGCAGTATTGTATGGCTTCTATTGTATGAAATAAAATTGATGTATAGTGGGATTTTAGTTTTTTAATTATAGATTATTATTTTCTATTTATTAAGGTACACAAACTAAAAAAATAGGTAACCCAATGGGAATGTTATAATATGGACACAGTGTCACTGATATGTGGTCAAATGAAACTGAAACTGTACTGTACGGAATAATGTTTATATTTGATATTTGTGAGTTAGGCTTTGTGAGACTTAAAGTCGAGATGAGATGAAGAAAACAATAGAAGAATAGAAGGAAAGAAGATGGATTTCGCGAATATTTCTTCAAAAAGCGATGTTTTTTTCGCAATAAAGAAGGAAATAATCTCTACGTTATAAACAAATTTTCTACAAGAACGAGTTTGATAAAATAACTAGTAATATAATAATGTAAATAATGTATAAAAATTTAGTTTTGGCAAAAGACGAAGCATATACCAAATAGCCAAATAATTTCTTTAGTATAATAAGCCATATAATAAAGCTAAGCTACCAGATACAGAAACGTTTTTAATTGAATCGTAAATTTATTAAACTGCCAAAAGTTATTGTAGGTTGTGGTGCAAAAAGACAGGGGTGTCTATGAATGCGGTGGTGAGGATTCCATTCCCGGTAGAGGCAATGAATAAATTTAAATTATTTTCATTTTCCGCCGCCCGATACACAATATCTCAAAGGTAGATTAAATATGGAGAGCGGAGAGTCGAAAGAGAAGTTATCGTAAAAACTTAAAACTTCAAAAAATTTGTTTTAGAACAACTTAGTTAAGAAAATTTAATAGCTTTGTAATTTTATTGTAATTATCACTGGTGAATCTAAATAAATATAAAAAAAAGAAAAAAAGCCTTGATAACAAATCTATGGACAAGTCGAAACATGTGATAAAGGAAGTAATATCCAACTATTTTTATGCCATCAAGCATGAGGCGCAATTGTACCGTTTTCGATATATGCCATACTGGTGCACTATAAATGTTCTAGAGAATGGTTTTTTTTTTTTAATTTCGTCGACAATTTTTTCACCAAGCAATTTGTATTTTGTATTTTTTTTATAGAGATACAACAAAATTTTATAATGTTTAATTTTGATACAAGGTATAATTTTCAATAAGAATGCTATGGAAATTTTACTTTACTTTACTTTTTGACTAACAAATTTATAAATATTTCAAACAAATAATGACCCCATTATTGGAAATATGAGATTTTAAAATATAATTTTCAATTAAATGAAAACTCGTTTTTTCTTTACGCTATATAAAAAATGTAGCTTGTTGTCGATTTACACGACTTTCTAATTGAGCGGACGGACGGATTTTGATGCGATTAGCACTAATAGAGAAAAATTCAAAGAATACGTACTGGACAATATCTTGATTATATTATGTTAAATTTGATAAAATATCCAATTTTAAGCAAATTTTCGCATCATTTTAGTTTTATCCGCTTCACTATTGTTTTCAAATTTACTCTTATATATGTATAATATTTATATATTGTACATAATTTTTTTTTTAATTTTTCCTATTTAATCAATTGGTTAAAGAAATAAAATGAAAATTATATGTTATACCTACATATATTTTACATTTCATTTATTTTTTTTAAATCGAAATTATTATTTAAATTATTATTTAAATTATTATATCGGAAGGTACTCAAATAGGGTAAAGGCGTGATATGTAGCTCTACAACCTCCTCTATACTCCAGTGAAGATTCTATAAAAAATGGTTCAGCTATTCCGGAGATGAGGCCGGACAAACAGACAGACAGACAGACAAAATTTTTAAAACGTTTAATTGTGTTTTACTGAAGTGTAAATAACTATAATATATTTTGAAATCGCAAACAGGTATATCAATTTTATTTTAATAATTATATATATATATATATATATATATATATATATATATATATATATATATATATATATATATATATATATATATATATATATATATATATATATATATATATATATATATATATATATATATATATATATATATATATATATATATATATATATATATATATATATATATATATATATATATATATATATATAATATAATGTGTGTAACTAACAATGTTATTTAACCAGTTTTTTTTATACAGCTGTAAATAACACATAAAATTTATATTATTATTTTTAAAATTCATAATATTCGATAAAACTTTGCTTTGTATTATTTCATAAGAACCTTCTCTTGATAGTAAATAACAGAAAAAAAAATGCAAAAATATCCCATAGACCCTTGGAAATAAAAAAACAATTTTATGAAAAAAGTCCGAAACAACTCATATGAGCTATGAATGCTGAAAACTCAACACATGCGCCTAAATTCCATGATATTACAGTCATTTCCATTTTTCAAACAAAAAGTTAAATATGAAGGAGCTTTTATTATACGCTGTAAGTATTTGTTGGCCAAAAATATTAATATTTTAAAAGAACGGAAAGTTCAATATAAAGCTGTAGCGTTTGTATGTTTTTGCACACATTAATCTCAGGAACAACTGGCTTGAATAAGATAGCCTATTATCGTATTTATGTAACCCCCCTGTACCTGTACTCATAGTTAGGGACATTTCTTTTTCAGCTTCACACTGTATCTAGCATATAAGTAGCGTAGGCAAAGATAACCTAGTGTTAAGATACTCCGTTCACTGGTTATCGACTTTTGAAATATTGCTTATTGAGTGGAGGAATTTAACGACTTGTTGCCAGAGCGAGGAAAAGGATAAGGATAATATTTTATTCTTCCCAAGTGGCAATCGAACTCACAATTATCGTGTGTACAGTCAAACGCTGTGCCACTACGCCACGGTGACGTATATGATCTAGCATATAAGTAAATTATTTTAATACTCTTTGATATAAATTTGTACGGTAAAACCATTAGCAGACTGTTTAGGCGACCGCGTTGCCTTGTCATAGCCTTAGGGCACAAGTTCGATTTCTTCTATTTCAAATTTTTGACTCTCAAGTTAAAATTTCAATTTTTTGAGGTAATTTAAAAAAAAGATATGATTTTTTTGCATTTTTCTATTTATAATAACTCTAATAGCAAAACATGAGGCCAGTTAAAAAGTACCTACGACTGTTGTTATTTTCTTCTCATATAAGTAATTAACATTACAACATAACATAACATTAAAATTTCATTTTCATCGTTCTGGGAACAAAACAAAGCGCAGTGGAAAGCGGGAAATGAAGTGTTTTTAATACTAGGTTCCCTCAGCTTATCCTATATGCGGGATACACCATGAAGCTAAAAAAATACATATTCAAATACAAGCGTAATTGACAAATATCTAGCCGACATTTTCTTATTAACCGACATCTGAGACCTCAATTTCGGGGAAATCCCCTCATTTGCTTCACTTTTCTTCTTGGCATTGTACAATTCAGCCTAATCCGTGCAGAATGAAAAAAAAAGTTAGCTTGAACAAACCTAGTACAAAAGGTTTCTTTGTAAATAAAAGTTCTTATTCAGATGCATGGCGTAGAAACGTTTAAATTGTTATTTTTAACATATATTTTTTTGAGCTTCTAGCTTTATTCCGGATATAGGTAAGGTATATATATAAAGAGCGGGGTTAGGATCTCTACATTAGAGCTAGAATCGAATGGATAAGCTATTATTATTGTTATTATTAATAATACCACAATGGAGATTTCATTTCTCTGCAAAGATAAATCGAAGCGTTGAGTTTCGCCACTCAATATGAAATATTTGAAATTCGGGTGAATAATTGAGTTAAAATAAAATTTTCTCCGTAGAGTCAAATTGTATTAAATTTAATAAAAGCTCGCTTTTATTAATATAAAAAAGAGGTAGATCAAATTATAATATAACATGTAAAATATGAAATATGAATTTGTAATGATGCCACTCGAACTGGAAACGGTTCGCTAGTTAGTACGGTTAGCATAAAAAATATTACTATTCACACTAACTTGAAGATTCAAATATGTAAAATTATGAAGAACTCTTACGAATACCGGTAGTTATTAAGGCCTACAAATTATTTATTCTATTTTTTTTTGATAATCAGATCAAGGTAATAAGGTAATAAATAAAGTAGTCATATATGTGCGCCAATTGGCATTTTCTAAAGTCTAGCTTCTACCACTTCTGATTTTTGCAGGCTAGAAAGTGAGCTTAACGCTGTATTTAACATGTATATGTGTAAAAATAGAGGGAAAAGAACAGTCCTACTATGGAATTTATAGTAACAAAAAAATCTTTACACAAGATTTCTTCAAAGCTGAAGCCCAGAAATTTTTACGATTTTAATATTTTTTTTATTTGAAACAGAATTAAATCTGCATATTAATACATATTTGTATACAAATAATATTTAAACTTTGCGCAACATTGTCACAAGAGGCTAGGCTGAGGCTATTTTCCCATGGGAAATATCTCTCTATACGCCCATGCCAGTATGTAAAATAGACGGAGAGAACATAGTGCTAAAAAAACAGCACAAAAATGGCACCAACGAAAAATTCTGGTGTTGTAGCGTAGCTCAACACAATATTTTCTTAATATTAGTTTGTTTCTAATATATACTCGTATTATATACCTTAAAAAATATATAATATGTAACCTTTTTTGTAAATACTTATTCTTGGTTTCGTTTTTTTCTTTACTATATTATATGTAATAGCTCGATCCACTGTTAATAAAAATACATCTCGTTCTTACTTAAACATAAAATAGTTTACGTTTTCTATTAAACTTTACGTTTTCTAAACAAAAAATTATGTTTTCTATTAAGCTTAACGTATAAAAATGTGGAGAAATAAAATAATGTAGAGAAAATCATATATCACGGATGTAACACACTGAACAATCAAACATAATACTAAGACATTTAAATCAGAGCCACTACGAATATTATCTCCATGCATATCTTGAAGTCAATATTGACTCTAACATAATTAAATTATTATATATTCTCTTTTCGGTATTTAAATATGTAAAATATAATTCCATACATTTTTGACATTGATTTTTTTTATGGAAAATATATTTTTTGTAACCAAATGACAACGCTGTGGTATTGTGTTCTGCTAATATGCATAAGAAAGAGAAAAATATCCACATTTGTCGGAGCAAATAGGAAGAAACTAAAGCTCTTATTATAAATTCTAATCAAATCAAACATAGATACACTTTTGAATCCTAAAGTTTCATAATAATTCAGCAGTGTCTGTCATGCAGAAAGCTGCCACCGGCTCCGAAGGCAGTTCTTCTGATAAAAGCCAAGATAAAGCATCTGAGGAGATGATTAGCTTCCATCAACGCCATTTAATTGCATATATTGATAACATTATAATACTCTTGGATAGAATCACTTTGCCTAATTGTAAGTTTATTTTAATCTTGACTTTAAGTTATTTAGGTGGCAGTTCTGATATATTTTTATATATTGCGTTGAATTATTTATTGTAACTAAATTTTTTTTTAAATTTCTGTCCGTTGAAGTTACCTTGTCTACTGAGCGACGTATCTAAACAATTAAAATACAGCGTTGTGTTACGTCAAGTATGTATAAGTTCTCTCTACATTTACAAAACATCTCATCCCTTTCATTACATAGGGTCTGAAAGAGCAAATATTTGAGCGTATCCTTAAGACATACGTAGAACGATGATATTGTTAGGAAGTTAAGTGCTATCCGTCCTTTCTATATATCCAGTGGGGATATAAAGGAAAATACAAGAATAAGGGTATCTTTGATTGTATATTTCAATTCCAATACGTTAAAATGTAATTCATGTGATTATCTATGCTTTTCTGAATTTAATTTGTGTGAATTTTTTAATTAATTTTTCTGCCCAGATCTGGTTTGATAGAGTATAGTATATGAACAATTTGTTTATACTATCTATGCTAATATTATAAAGCTGAAACGTTTCTTTGTTAGGACGCGCTAATCTTAGAAACTACTGATTCAATAGAAAATTTTTCATCGCTGCACCAATCAAAATGTAACCAAAAACCTTGTCATACCTATTTTATTACAATTGTCAGTAATAATTTAATATTATCCAGCGTCAATTTTGTTTTACGAGTCTTTGCGACGCAATGCTTGTGTGCATCATATATCATTAATATAGTCTAAAATTGGCCTAAATGTATAAATTATGAGAGTATATATTTTATACAGCAGTATCTTCACGTTACATATATGTTATTAGTCTGACGTACCATATCACACACATATATATATATATATATATATATATATATATATATATATATATATATATATATATATATATATATATATATATATATATATATATATATATATATATATATATATATATATATATATATATATATATCATATGTTTATCTTTATATATAATAAAATTATAACTGATCGATGTCTGTACATGGCACCTTTATTAATAAGATAGTGGCCAAAACAATGATTTTTTTATTTTTTGTCTATTTATCTGTGTGTTTGTGTACGTTAATGTCAGAAACGGCTGAAATAGTTTAAATGCAATTTTCTCTATTATATTTCAGTAAGTTTCCCTTAACATTTAATGTTTGTTTTATTTCAATCAGTTCATAAATAAAAAAGTTATATTATTAAATGTAAGATACACCTATGCATATATCTATATATTTTTTTTATTTCATTAAAGTTGGCGTTAAGCTTTACCATTATAAATTTTACTTTCTTATTTTGCAGCACAATCATAAAAAAAACTATCTTGAAGCTTTTGTTTATTGAAAAAAATTTTATACTACAATATTAAATATGAAAATAGAGACTCTTAATATAAATATTAGTATAAAATTTGGTATTTTATAGCAACCGTGACATGAATTATTATTATATTATATTATATTAGCCTGAACTGTCCCATTGTTGGGCAAAGGCCTCTCTCCAGTTTTTCCACTCTTCCCTGGTTTGCGCTATTTTGGTCCAGTCAGGTTTGTACTGGTACAACTCATCCTGCCATCTCCGTTTTGGTCTACCGATTCGCCTTCTGGAGTTTGGGATCCAATCGGTAGTGATTTTAGCCCAAAACTCGTTTGGCATGCGGCAAACGTGTCCAGCCCAGTCCCATTTTAATGTAGCGGCCTTAACACCAACGTCTGTGATTTTTGTGCGAGAGCGCAGTTCGGTGTTTCGGATTTTATCTATCAATTTGACACCCAAGATGCTGCGCTCCATCGCGCGTTGGCAAACCTTAAGGGTGGACTTCTGCGAATTTGTCAAAGACCATGTCTGAGCACCATAGGTGAGCACTGGGAGAATGCACACGTCCATCAATTTTCTTTTAAGACATAGAGGAAGGTTGCCCTTCATCATATCGCCCATAGACCAAAAGCTCCTCCAGGCATTTTCGACTCGTCTTTCGACTTCCTTTTCTTGTCGGCACTGAAAGGATACTATTTGGCCCAAGTAGATGTACTCCTGGACGTAGTTTATCTCCTCTAAACCTACTGTCACCTTTTGCTGTGAGCTGTTGGTCATCAGCTTGGTCTTCGACATATTCATTCCCAGTCCCACTTTAAGGCTTGCTTTGCTCAGATCCTCGAGCAATAATTGTACTTCTGACGCGGATGAGGAGAACAGGACTATGTCATCGGCGAATCGAAGGTTTGATAACCTTTTCTCACCAACGACAATACCCTTGCCCTCCCAACCAACCACTACTTTCCGGAACACTTCCTCCAGAACACTGTTAAACAGTTTTGGAGACAACGGATCACCCTGCTTCACTCCGTTGGATATATTGAATATCGGACCTAAGATGTCAAATTTGATTGCTGCTGTACTCTGTTTGTAAATAATTCTAAGTAAATTTACATATAATGGGTCAATATTTTGATTTTGAAGAGCTTGAAATATGGACTCATGATAAATGCTATCGAATGCTTTGGTGTAATCAACGAATGCTATATATAGAGGACGATTGAATTCGTAATGCTTTTGAATTATTTGGTTAACGGTGTGAAGATGATCAGTAGTGGACAAACCAGAGCGGAAGCCTGCTTGAGCGGGAGGTTGTTCGTTGTCTAGTTGTTGAGAGATCCGCTGTTCTATTACTTTTATGAATGATTTATAGAGATGGGAGACAAGACTGATGGGTCGATAATTATTAATGTCTGATTTATCGCCCTTTTTATGCAATAGTATAATATTTGAATGACAAAATTTTTCAGGAAACTTGCCAGATTTAAGTATTGAATTAAACAAATTTGTAATGAATGGTAAAAGTATTAATTCGCCTGTTTTAAGAACTTCAGTAGTCCATCCTCACCTGGTTATTTATTACATTTCAACTTTTGTATTGCTAAGCGGACTTCCCAATCAGCTATTGGAGGTATATGGTCAGGGCATTTGTAATTGTTGAGGTTGCGGTTGCAGGTAAAACTGGTGCTATTATCATTACTATGTTGTTGGGGTAGCGCATAAAGGTTTTTATAAAAATTGGTGCAAATTTCTAATAAAGTTTCTCTGTTCTGATGTTTGTTTCCTTGGCCGTCTTTTAGACTGGTAATCCAATACTTTTCGATACAAGCTCCTTGTTTAGCTATTCGTAATGATGATGTTTCTTTCTAGTGCATTTTGGTATAGCTTAACATTATATTTTCTTATATCTCTTCTAATATTCCTTTTTATTTCTCTGTCCTTTTTTCTAAAATCGGGCGATGTTCTATCTGTGTTTAGTCGATCATCAATAAGTTTAATCGTGTAATTTGACAGCTTTGTAAGTTTTTGCTTTGGTTTTTTGACTTTACTACTGGCTCGTTTTATAGATTTTTTGATAACATCGAACTGTACCTGTACGTCATCTGTGTCCATCTCTAACAAATCAAAACTGTTTTTGAGTTCAATATTAAATTCTTTTTTGTTTGCTATTAAGGTATATTTGTTAAGGTTTTTGATATTATTTCTGGCTATTCTTTGACGATTTATTTTTGTGTGAAAAGATACTCTAGCTCTAATTGGTCTATGATCCGAATTAAATTTGATTTTATTTATGACTTCAAAATTTTTTATGTCGATTTTATTACTGGCCAGAATATAATCTATTTCGTTTTTGTCTCTATTGTTAAAAGATAGCCAGGTCCACCTTCTGTGGGGTTTTTTGTAAAATAAACTATTACATATACGAAATTTATGCCCAGCTGCAAATTGTATTAAACGACTTCCACGATCGTTTCTGTCGCCTAGCCCATGAGGTCCTAGAATTTGGTTATTGTCTAAAGGCTGTCGCAATCCTATCTTCGCGTTAAAGTCGCCTATTACCATGTTCCATGTACCTCGATGTTCTTGGCACGCTTTAGTCAGTGTTGTATAAAAATCTTCTACCTCAGAGATAGGACGCGTGCTTGCAGGAGCATATGCCTGTATTACGGATAAAAATTTACTATCATGAATTTTGAATTTCAAAACTGCAACTCTATCTGAATATGGTACAAATTCGATTATGTTGTTTTTCCATTTTTTCGATATCAAAAAGCCTATACCGTACATACCACTCTGTTCACCGTAATGATAAAATATGTTTTTATTGGTCTCTATTGTATTTTCGCCTTCTCTTCTAATCTCGCTTAATCCTACAATGTCATAATTAATATCCTCGAAAGCGTTTTCTAGTTCGGTTAGCCTATAATCTGGTAGTAAATATTGAACATTGTAGCTAAGTATATTTATCGTCTTCTCGAAGTCCGTTTTTGGATATGCCTGAGTCGTCTGACGGATAGGAGATCCCGCCCGGGGATTCTTCTCGCCCCTGGCTTTGGAGTTTATCTGTCTACCGTCATCAACAGGACAACCAAAGCCGCCGGGCACTCGGGGACTGTCGTTGGTTGTACTTATCATGGTTAAATGGAGAGGGATTTTAATAACATGAATTATGAATTATATTATTATTGCAAGAAATATATGACCTATATAAGCGCATAAAAACTTCGAAATAAGATTAAAAATGATCGAAATCGATGTAAAATATATCATGCTATTTGTAACTTGACAAGTATAGAGAATGTTGTCAAGATACTCAGTTCTCTGATTTCATATAAAGTTATTCTGTACTACATTACCAAATAAATGTTATGTGAAGCTATACTTATAGTTGAATATTTTTGTCGTAATAAGGACATATAGTAGCATAGACAAAGCGAATCAATGTTCGTGACATTGTGTTATGAGTAGCGGAGCTTAACGCACCACTTTGTTTTATTCTTCTTTTAAATCAAAATCAAAATATTCTTTATTCAAATAGGCTATTACAAGCACTTTCGAATCGCCAATTAACATAAGTTTCAGTATTGTCAGTCCTACTAAAAGCTACCACCAGCTCAGAGGGCAGTTCTGCTGAGAGGAGCTGGCGAGAAACTCAACAGTTGCTCTTTTTAACGTAAACTTACAATATATTTACAACTGTGGTAAGCCTTCCGAATGAGAATCATCAGTACTTAACTCCGCACACTAACATCCGTATAATATTCTTGGAGTGAATAATATACTTTCCCTAATAATATGTTTTTAATCTTGACTTTAAATTGCTCGAAGGATTAGTCAGTAAGTATTTGTGAATTTATTATACATTCTTCTTCTTCTTAGTTGCGGCTTTGTAGGGTGGTCTTAGTTTTATTAAGGAAATATCTATTAAAATACATATTAATTTAGATTTAACGTTTCTTCTTTTTTCAAAAAAATTTAGTTTTAAGTGACAAATGTCAACGCTCCAATTCTATTAGATTTAAATTATATGACTGATTTTTATAATGTATATAACAAACAGTATGTATGAAATCAAGAATTGTATATGAAGAAGTACTTCTTCGTATATATTCTTCATATATATTATATATTTTGTTATATATAACTTATAATATATAACTTGTTACAGCTAGTAAAGCGAAATAAATTTGTGTGAGCGAAGCGAGTAAAGAGCAGAGCATTTTAATTTTAGCCGATTCGAATTCAGAACGTCCGGGATTCGTTGAAAGCTTGTAATTCACTAACAACGGGGTAAAACAGAATATATCGTTTGTTTAAAATTTTCTATAAACAGATAGACGTTTAAGAGATAAGTTAAAAAAATAAAATAGCTAAATCCAATTTTGTTTTATGAGTTCGTCGCTTGGAGGTTACAGTATTTTATTGTAACAAGTTTCTCTTATATTTAGATATTATGATTTCTTTTACCTTGTAGTTTTATATGATATGAGAGTCTAGAGATAGATGTTGTATAGTGACAGTACACTGCGTAGTTATTTATACGTAAATGAGTCTTTAATAGAGATATGGAATATTAAAAATTGAATCTTATATTATACAATTATACAGTGTAGGACACTGACTTGAATTTAAACCCATATTTTAACATAGTGCAGAAGAATAGGCTTTCAAATTTTACATTACTTTATACATATTTGTAAATATATATGTTATAATATATATACTTATGTTTGGCTGTTTATATGTACATATGGATGAATAAATAACATACATATATTCATACATATGTATGTATACATAATAGTATACTTTAAAAAACTAACGTAATATACACAAAAATCTGACGAAGAACCATAATATGCTTAGCATATATTTATATATATATATATATATATATATATATATATATATATATATATATATATATATATATATATATATATATATATATATATATATATATATATATATATATATTTATATATATATATATATATATATATATATATATACGTACTAAGCAACTTGCCCATGGCAATTTTCTTTGGCAAATAAAAATCAATGAAGTATAGAGTTAGGATCATCAAGTGCAAGGAAACGAAAATACGGGAGAGAATTAGTTACAAAATTAAAACATCATATACATATTATAATTATATTTTAATATAAATATATTAAAATTTCAATTTTATTCTTAAATATTAAAAGATATATAATATATCTTTAAGTTAATTGGCAAAAAAAAACTATCAAAAATATGTTCACTTTACCATATTTTCTTAACTTTCATTTGCATATTTACACACATACATACCATGTCATATATCAACTACATTTATATATCTTATATGAAATTCAATACGTTTATGTTATGTAATTTGGTATTTGTAATGCAAAAGCATTGGGAACTAAATTTAGTATCAAGTAATAATATTATAACGAATAGACTGTGAAAATTAATATTCTAACAAAATTAGAGTTATTTTGTATGAATGCATTCACGAAAGTTCTTTTAAATTGTCTTTTTAAAATATGTAATCTTCTGATTTTCTATAGTTTGATAAATGTCTAAAAATATTAGTTAAATATATTAGTTAAATATATTCATAGAAATCCTGAGTTAATATTTATATTTACATATCATTAAAATAAAAATAATGAGCTACGACATTATTTAAAATTCAATATTCACGTTACTACGGAAACGCCCAAAATAAATAATTTTAAAAACTACCTCCATTAAAAAAATATTTTCGAAGATTTTAATTAAAATACATACATTTATAACAAAAAAAAGTCATTTGAAAATATTTATATTTTCATTTAATTTAGAAATATTGGACTTTCAAGTATATCAAACCAAAATGATAACTTACGAACCTGTTACATAACACAAAACAACAATAACAATCACAAATATATTATCACTATAATACTATCACGAATCACTATTGCTTTTGTAAGAAGAAGGAAAGAGAAAGAGGATTTGGTAAGAGATCGTAGCGACGTCCGCTCCGACCGAAGTTAGAGAGCATACTGGCTACGCCGTAGCTAAGTAGAATGCGCGTAGCGTTACGCTACGATATACATATATTGTTATTTTTGGCTTGTATTATCTTTTTTTTTTTGGTGTATAGACGAAACTTAATATTGTTTTTATGTTTTAAATGAAAACTTCACGAATCTCTAACATATACATATGTTCATTCGACAAATTAAAAATTTACTTGAATAAATTTTGTTTTAAATTTGAATATACCAAACTTAACGGACACAGTGTCAAGACACTCTGTTTTCCATTTTATTCCCTATTTACAAGAACAGGCGGGAAATGTAAATAACTTTTAATACAATTATGTCCACAGTCAGATATAGTCCTTCTGATATGTCTTACTTTATAGTGCTATTATAGTTTCTATAGTTTCTTTATAGTTTATAAGCTTCCGCCATTTTTTAACACAAATTAAATATTTATTATAGAAGAACGGTAATCTAAATTTATTTAAATTATTGTCCATCACTTGCAACCACTTTTTCCCATCTTTCAGGCAACATTCGAATCCCACGTGTGAAGAACTCCTTGTCTTTTGAGGCTATCCACGAATCAACCAAATTTTTGGTATCCTCATAAGATGTGAACCGCGGTGCCGTTAGATCATGTGCCATGGACCGGAACAGGTGATAATCGGACGGTGCAATGTCTGGTGAATACGGCGGGTGGGGTAACACTTCCCAATCAAGTGTTTCCAAGTACTTTTTCACGGGAGCTGCAATATATGGACGAGCATTGTCATGCAGAAGAATAATTTTTTCGTGTTTAGAGTAGTATTGAGGGCGTTTTTCCTTCAGAGCTCGGCTCAATCTCATCAATTGTGTTCGATAGAAGACTCCAGTAATTGTTTCGCTCCGATTAAGCAACTCATAATACACTACATCTAGCTGATCCCACCAAATACACAGCATAAGTTTTTTTCCGTGAATATTCGGTTTTGCTGTTGATGTTGACGCGTTACCAGGTAATCCCCATGATTTTCTTCTTTTTGGATTGTCATAATGTATCCACTTCTCATCACCAGTTATGATACGATGTAAAAAACCCTTTTTTATGTTTAGCTAGCAGCATGTTATTATTATATATTATATATTATACATCTATAGCCTATATGCTTTTAACGTAGACACTTGATAAGTTTGCAGAATTTATACCACTTATTATTTCATGAGGACTGTGTTAAGACTTTATTAATTACAAAATAATTAAAAATATGTTTTGTTTATATATATATATATATATATATATATATATATATATATATATATATATATATATATATATATATATATATATATATATATATATATATATATATATATATATATATATATATATATATATATATATATATATATATATATATATATATAAACATATTTTATATAGTGTCTATGATCATTTAAGAAGATTACGTGGAAAATTGTAACCCCTTTATGTATGAAGAGGTTGATGACAGTGAACAAGGCGAACGAGGCACCCAAGATTTTTTCTTTGACTAGTCTGACAATTATTAATAAATATTGTAAAATAAAATTCTTAATTAATAAAAGCATTGATTATAAAAAATGTATTACAAAATAAATTTAAACCTGTATAACAACTACATTAAAAGATGATGCTTGATCTTTCTAAAGAAAATTAAGCAATTTCATTTATATTTTTAGCAGAAAGTGAGGAGCAAGCGAATGATAAATCATTTAGTATTAGCCTTTTGGTGAATAAGACTAGCTATATTATATAAAAATCTTAATATCCATTGTATAACTGTTATTTTAGCACATTTAACGTTTACATTGCAACTTTTATTTTCAGTTTTACGCACCTTCACGCATATAGCGGATATACAGGAAGAACCTAGCGTCTTTCATTTGAATTCGAGACATAGGTGTTGTGTATAGGTACTCTATGCTATACTTTGTTTTTAACTAGAGCGACGAAAATAATACATTCCTTTTGTGACACGACCGTAACGTTTAGAGATAGATAGTACAAAATACAAAAAAAAAGTTAAATTTGTAAATTATACATTTTATTATTACATTTATTTTATATAAAATATAAATATAAAAATAAATCTCAATCGATTGTAAATTAAGAGTCATATATATTGTATCAAAAGACAGAATAAGACACTTCTATGGTATTTATTTATTGAATGAAAAATGTGTTACTGTCAGTGATAGAGTTAACTTAGTTAAGTGTATCATCTTCACTATTTTTAGACATAGTTTCAAATAAAAAAAAACACAAGAATATTATTAAAATGATCCGTCTAAATGAATTAGTACTTACTAACTTAGCTTCACGCTTTATCCCGTACGGACTAGCCAAAGAGTGCCATACGCGACACTCCCCATATACCTCTTTCGCCTCATCCACTGTCATTAACCTCTTCATACATGACCTCCGGGGGATGCTCGTGATTATTACGTGACCTTACTCCAGTATCTTCGACAATGGCAATGCTTTTGCAGATTATACCCTTCGACTATACTATTACACTAGTACAATTAATATAGTCTGAGTCTGAAAGCTTATTTTTGAAAAGATTTTTTATTGTAATTTATTACAACGAGCTTTAAACTTATCCAAATATACATATAGAGAAAATAACTTTAGATTTGGATTAAATTTCTTAAATAATATATAATAAATATTATATAATATCATATGAGATATAAGCTCTTGAGGCTAGATGAAAATTCACTTAACTTTCTTTTATTTATCTATCTTTTATTGAATGATGATTTTTTTTTAGCTTCACGCTGTATCCTGCACATTGCAGGGCAAGAAGACAAGACCAGAGTTAAGACACTCCGTTCCCAACATTGAGTGTTTAGAGTGGCGGAACTCAGCACTGCACTTTGGCTTATCATCAGACAAATTAAACGATGCTAATACTATAGAAGACTGTCATTCTAGATCCATATTATTCTATATGATTGTATTTTTTGTGTCGAGAATCTCTCACGTGCTCAGCTGTAAGTAACTCAGCAAATAATACAATAAGTAAATATGAAAAGATGACAAAGAAAAAAAAACATTGTATACGTAGCACGCTATTATGTATTAAATAACTCTATGTAGAGTAAATAAGTAATATGTAAACTCGAAAATATATAAACTTTTTTAAGTGAAAATGGACAAAAATAAATATTTCGAATAAAATTTTGTATTTTATAGATAATTAACTAATTTAGTGCCAAAACAATTCGTTCACAATTTTTCATTTGATTTCGTAGCTCCTCTATATTTTTTTTACTATAAGAATAGAGTTGCATTAGAACCCACATCTACATGTTACTATATGACGGATGTTCGTCATATATTTTGAAAATAAAAGGATTTTTTTTAATATTATACCATCAAAATGTCCTTAAAAGCCTTAAAAGTCCTCTTACTATACAATTTATATAAGCACATATTTTCATCACGTTCCATCCTTTCGTAGTGTTAACAGATGTGATAAACGTGACGTGACCCTAATGTCAATAATATTAGATACATACTATAGAATATAACAAATCTTTTTTTAATATTACAAAAATAATACATAAACCTTGAGAACTAATGTCTGTACACTCCGCTCTCCTACTAGAGCAGGAAAATAAAATAAAAACTATATCAAGAGAGAATCGAACCCGCAGCTGTCATACAGTCATACGATGTCCTCAGTATTTTACATATACGTATATATAAAGAAACCAAAGTATGTACGTATGTTCGTAAAACAGAATCGTTACGTTATCTAAAGTTGTCCGGACACGAAAGTGGGTCAACTCAAAATAATTGTTGCACACTTGAATAAGATATAGCGTTTAAATGATATAATGAAGTTTATAGAGCTTTTACCTTTGTTTAGTTTTTATTATTATTAGAATATTTTCTTAATTTTTTAAAGCAATTGTAGAGCAATAATCTTTGATGTGAATGAATTTGATAATGTAGGTTCAAATCAATATTCATTTGAATATTTGTATAACTAATATTTCCTACGATTGTATATGACCCATGACGAATTCAAGTGCCTGAAGTAATCCCCAACCACAGATTCAGTGCTCCACAGGTACAGTGTATTAACACGATAAATGGACTATTAAATATAATAGAGATCTTTTAATTTCAAGTACTAGTTCCTTGTTTTGGCTTCATGATGTATATATATATATATATATATATATATATATATATATATATATATATATATATATATATATATATATATATATATATATATATATATATATATATATATATATATATATATATATATATATATATATATATATATATATATATATATATATCTAGTAATTAATGATTGACATGTGAGGCTTTATCAGTATCAGTATATCAATAGCTTTCATCAATATTCTCTCAGTTTCAAATATTCATATATACATTTTTAATATATTTTTATATATTAAGAACTAAAGAAGCTTGTAGATTTGTTTTTATTATTTACGCACTATCATCTAAAGAAATAAAATATTTTGGTACGATTCAAATATACAATTTCAATTTTGTTCGCATCTTAAATACTAAATTATGGTGGAATTTAACGCCGCACTTTACATTAACAGTCAAAAATGTAGTCTGTATAGCACTAATCATAGAGCAGAGTAAGCAGAGAGAACCAAAACACTCCCTTCTCTCCTTTCCGCCTCAATTCCAGAAAACAGCTTATTGAGCAAAAATTCAAGGCCATTTATCTTAATAGAATAACAAATATATATAGTTATATATATAGTTATATAGTTATATATTTATATTATAATTGCTCTGAATGGGAATTGAACCTACTACATCACTGTTCCACGCCCCAATACTACAGTAACCCATAATCTCCTGCAATTCAATTGCTCCGTATATAAGCTATCGATTATGCTTCATATTTTTATCACGAGGTATTGAAAATGATAAATGAGCGCATCAATATTAAAATGTAATGTAAATCAGTATTGATATACTTACTTCGAAGTCGTCTTGGAGCAACGGCATGACATCTGCTTGGCAAAATGGTACTTTCTTCAGTCTAAGAAAACACTCGGCGTTAAGTTCCGCTCAACACGCAATGGTGAATTGGGTGGAAAATGGGTGTAACACACTCTGTACCCTAGGTACCAGTTACTTACCAGTCTAACAGGATTTTATGTTTAAACCATCATGCGTAACAAATTGCGGGATACATAAGGTAAATAAACCCTAAGTTCCTAGGGTTTAGAAACTGTTGCCCACTTTTCGTCCAATTTTATGTCACTGTGAGTAGAGTCTCGGAATTCAACGCCGCGCTTTATCTTATCACCAGAGCGAAAAAAATGAAATAATTCGTTCTCTCTTCATGGAAATCGAACCAACAACCGTCGCGTTTACAGTCGTATGCTGTGCCGCTGAGCCACGACGGCCTCTAATAAACTTTTAATAATAATTTAAAGCATACTTAGCTTTTGTCATAAAAGCGCTATTAATAAGCTATAGTTAATTAGTTCAAGTAATTAGAATTGAGCTTTCTATTAAGTCTAAGAATTTCTATATAAATTAAACAATGTTGGAATAATTAAATTAATGAACAAATAATGAACAGATTGTAATATAAGTAGCTTAGAAGACGTTAGATTGTGAAGTTCTGGATTCCAATAGATTGTATAGTGACTAGCCCTAGCTGGAACAGTGAGATAACATCTCATTTAAGCCCGGGTTCGAATCCCACTTCAGAAAATATATCAACATTTCCTTGTTCAGGTTATTTGCGTAATAGAGCTTAAAGCTCAAAGTAATTTTTATTATAAGGACAAAAAATTACTTTGAACTTTATTATCGTTCAAAGATGCTAAGAATAAAAATTCTAACAGCTATATATGATAATACAAGTATTGAGCTATAGGAATACGGGTTCAAATCTCGGTGCGTTTTTTATTAAAATCTGATTTTAATGTTATTGTGAGACAAAGCGCAGCGTTGAGTTACGTCAATGTCCTTACACTAGGCTCTTTTTGCCTACCATGCTATAAAAATTTTATTATATATAGTATAAACATTCAGGACCGTCGTGGAGCAGAGGTAAGGCATTTGCGTATAAACGCGACGGTTTGTGGGTTCGATTCCCGCTCAAGGAGAATGAAATATTTTTTCATTTTCTTCGCTCTGGCAACAAGACAAAAGCGGGGTATTTAGTTCCGCCACTCAACACGAAATACCTCGATCGGCGGGAAGCGGGGAACGGAGTGTCTTAACACTAGGTTTCTTGAACCTACAGTTCCCTCTGCCTAATCCGGCTATGTGCGGGATACAACGAGAACCCGTACCCCTCTAGGAAACCCTCCAAGCCCTCTGACAACTAAGCCATGTGTTGTCATCAGCTGCATCACAATTCCTATATACACGTTACAACTTATTTGTGTTGTTAGGATATCTATAGGTACAGTTTTACTGACTACCGCTACCCAAAGATTATTGGTTTGGCAAAAGATAATGCAATTTGATGAACATTTCTATTATTTTTAGTATACAATAATATTATAAAAGTTATAAATACCATATAAATCTATTTTATTTATATCATATATAAGAAACAAAAATCGAGTACAGAATCTAGCTATATTATAAATAGTCAACAGTTTTTCTTCGACGCCTACAATGAGAGCTTTTTAAGCGCAACATTACTTTCCCGTCACTGTCTTAAGTAAAATAATTTATTCACTATGAATATAAATAAACCTTAAAAGTTTCAAATAAAGAATAGTCTATGCTGCTTTTGGTTTTGGGTCAATCCCCAGATGGGGGTGAGTATGTTTAAATTGTTTTCATTTTCTCTCTAGTAAGGTAAGTGCGGCGTTGAGTTCCGCTACTCTACACGTCTCTAAAATGGGCGCGAAAGTTGAAAATGAAGAGTGTCTGCTTCTTCTTCTTTCCTTTCTTTCTGCCTCCATTTTTATATGCATAAAGCGAAACAAGATATATGAAAAAGTATAGAATAAGGAGAAATCAGGTAACATCTATAATATAAATAAATATTTAAATATTCTCTAGCAAGAGCATTGCTTGAGAATGTCAGGATCGATTTGACTACATTTTCAAATACACATCAACGGATGTGTAACTGTAAACGTACAGTTCATATCCAATATGTGAAGTAAAACATCACTTTATTGCTCTTAAATTACTTTAGTGTGAGATTTAAATAATATTTAGAACTAAACATAATATAATGCATATGTAGCTTCACGCTATATCAAGCACATAGCAGGTTAGACAGAGGGGACAGTCGAGTCATTCAGTCATCAGTCCGCAATTCCTTCATGGGACAGTGTGTGCGCTTTTACAATAAGATCCCAGAAAACAACCGAGAAGGATCTATATCACAATTTAAAAAAAATGTGAAAAGACGTTTGTGTTAAATGTTATTACATAATTAATGATTTTGTAAATGATAACACACCTTGGGAATGAAATGCTCGCTCCAGTCTATTTCAAGCGTATCATTATCAACTATGAATAATTGTATAATTGTGAATGACTATATAAAAAACAAGTCCTGCTGAGTTTCTTGCGCCGGTTCTTCTCAAGTCTGAGGCATTAACTTTAGTGAACCGGTGGTAATGTTTTTGATGTTCAAAAAATGAATCATGTATTCTTACTTTGAATAAAATTATTTGAATTTTGAACTTTTTTAATTGCATGTTTGCTGACAGAACTCCACGCCACATTTATCTAGTTACCAGAGGAAATAATAAAATGGAAATAATTCAGTTTCCCGAGCGGGAATCAAACCCATAATCGTCAACTGTACCACGATAGTCTCAAACAAACTTAATTGATGTAATATTATAATGAAATAGTATTGCAGGTTCTGCTCCTTTTGGGGGAATATAGTGGGGAGGATAAGCGCGGCGTTAAGATACGGCAATTAACATGGAATATCTGGAATGAAGTTGGGGAATGGAGAAAGGGGAGTCTTAGCACCACACTCTTCTTTTTTATATTTTAACATGTGGGTTTTTAACTTTTTTCGGCTAAATATGCATCAATAATCAAATCCACAAGCATGTGTACATTTGAATAGCTGTCCACTGACCCATATAGAAATATAATATATAATATATGTATGTGATACATATCTGTTCTAGTAAGGAATTCAACGTAGGTATTTTCTTAGAGATCCTCAGTTTAGTAAATTACAGTGACCTAAATATGTTTGTTCTGATTATTTAGAAAATTAATAGTGAACTAGCTATATATATATATATATATATATATATATATATATATATATTATATATATATATATATATATATATATATATATATATATATATATATATATAATTTTGTATTTTGACGTGGATGGAATTAAACTGGACTTCGATTCCCATTAATATGCTTGAAATTTAAAAGTAACGGTTTAAAACGTATATATATATATATATATATATATATATATATATATATATATATATATATATATATATATATATATATATATATATATATATATATATATACGCTTGTATTATTTATTTATTCATATTTTATTTATATTTACTTGTATTTATTTGTATGTTTATGTATATGTTATATTTAATGCACCGCCCATGTTTGTACAACTCCAACATCCAAAGGTTGCCTGGAAGAGATCGCTTTTAGCGATAAGGCCGCCTTATTGTACTTCTGTCCTTTTTTAGCTCTTATGTAATGTATATATTTATGTTGTGCAATAAAGTATATTTGTATTGTATTGTATATATATACATATATATATATATATATATATATATATATATATATATATATATATATTATAATATATTATATATATATATATATATATATATATATATATAATATATATATTCTATATATATATATATATATATATATATATATATATATATATATCTATATATATATATATATATATATATATATATATATATATATATATATATATATATATATATATATATTATATATATATATATATATATATATATATAGATATATATTATATATGTATATATATATATATATATATATATATATATATATATATATATATATATATATATATATATATATATATATATATATATATTATTGCAGATAGAACATCTCAAAAGGCGAACTGGTTTGTGTTCAATTCAAATTACACTAAAGTAATATTTTACTTTGGTTTTAATATTGTTCCTTGACATATTATTACATAAATTTACGGGTAATTTATTGACTAGTATATTAATTCTGACCATAGTGACGCTTATGATTACGAATTCGCTCTTGAGTTGGGGAAATAAATTTTTATCATATCTCCGCTTGCATTCAATGCGATAGGCGTAAATTAGACAACGGAGTGTCTTAACACTAGCTCTCTACCTACACTATATACCGGAGAAATCATAAAGCTATTGAAAAAATATAGGAAAATTAAGTTCACTCCCCACTCAGCACAAATTTAACCCAATTGTATTAAGAGAGCGATTAAAAGCTTCTTTTGAAAAAGCGTTATTACTACTGTAGGTATTAAATACAGTACGTTTTAAGTGGATCTTAAATTAACGTGAAATTCAATTATGAGTGTTCCTTTCATTTTTTTTATTGTGTTTCAAGATAATTGAATTGTTGCTGCGTTGACAGGCACTCGAGCTTTTAAAAGGTATTATTGACGGTACTTCGTTTGCGTAGACTGTAACGGAATGACTCCGTCTTTTCTCAATCCCGTTGGAATTTCGAGAAAGCTTTAATTATTGGTTCGCATATTAAGTAATGGAAGAGATTTATATACTTATTGCATATTGAGCTTTTTGCATTTGCGATTTGTTGATGGATAGGCGAAAAGCTTTTCCTGTTACCTCCTACAGTCTATTGAAACACGTTGGCAGTAGAACTCTTAGAAATTATGAATGTAATTTTTTTATGGTAGACAAAATCTAGGCGTTAAACTCTACCAATCATCTCATAATGTCTACAATTCTCTCTTGACATTTGATTCTATTTATTTACCATGCTATGCAAGAAAATATTAGTATTTCAAATATAAAGCACATAAAACTGACAGTTATTTAAAAAAAGAAATGCTGGCCACACTGACGGATTGCTAAAGCTCAAATTAAGACTGAAAGAAGTCGTAATTATGCGCTGAAATATTCTGAATATACTGTAACGGACGTAGAACTGTACGGATGGCAAAAAAAATAAATTCGATTTTTGAATAATTAAATATCTAGGTTGTATTATTTTAATAAAAATACAAACTTTTTTATTATTTAAGGCAAATGTTATATATTACTCAGAAATTTTGTTAAACAAAGAATCTAATAAAACTGTTTGTTAATTAAAAAAATGAGCTTTTTTAATAGAAACTTCTTTGTGCGAGGGTAAAATGTTTAACAATGAAATACAATAACATGCCACGAACGATGTAGGAAGTTTTTGCAGAGGCAAAGTGTCCATATAACACGATTCCCATCGAATTACATTTTGTAAATCTTATTAATATATTAATAACAATTAATAATTATATAAAATATAAAAATAATTATAATTGTAATTATAATTAAATTCCTTTAGTCCAAGTCTCGGAAATATAAAGTTATAGTTAATTTAAAAATGAGGTTGCCACAGAAGATTTACTTCTGACGTGTGTACTTTTTTCATTCTAAATTTTATACATCAACACGAACCATTTAAGTGTGACCTGCGACGAATTTAACATTCCACGTGTAAGTAAAATGTGTAAAGATTCCCTATCCAGGTATAGACAAAAAAATAAAAACATTTTTTTTCCTATCCCTACAGTATACAGTATATGCTAAGGCTCATATTCATATCTCATACGACGTTATACGTCGCGTCGTTTTGTTTGGAAATTCGTATTTATATAGAAATTTAAAACACACATTCTGATACGTTTCATCTTCACATTCTGTTTTGTGTTTGCGTAAATTGTGAGGAAGCTTAGCGTTCTTCATCATCAAAATTTGTATCAAAAAAAAAACAAAATAAATTATTCTTTAAGTTTAATAAGGTGGAATTTAAGAAGAGGTTGATGAAACTGAACGAGGCGAAA
Organism: Dione juno; assembly: GCA_037127375.1. Taxonomy (NCBI): domain Eukaryota; kingdom Metazoa; phylum Arthropoda; class Insecta; order Lepidoptera; family Nymphalidae; genus Dione; species Dione juno. Next base: position 1,226,408 of record JAXRJS010000103.1, on the reverse strand, counting down.
GAGGTATGTAGAGACTGTAGAGTTTCATGCTCCGTTCTTTCTGTCTATCCCACTGGGTATAAAGCGTGAAAAGAGAAAATGAGAAGAACCAGGCAAAGTTAAATTTTACAATTACAGTTCAGAATTATTGAGATGGAGGTTATGTAAATAGACTTATTTATTACTAGCGACCCGCCTGTGGTTTCATCCACAATTAAGTACCGCGGAATTCCTCGTTTAAAATAATGTCTTTACACAATATTATTTGTCTTTCACTGGAAGAATAAATATTATTCTATATAAACAAATGAAACTGATAATCTCATTTTATTAAAATCAATTTCGAAAATCTAAAGTGGAATTCAACAGCTTAAGCCGTTAAGCGTACTTTTTAAATTTTTCAGGCAAAACTTTTAATATATTTCTTTGAAATTGAACTAGACATTCAATTTTTTGAACTTCAACTATAAAAGGACATTTAGACAGCTGAAACTTCGTCACATACAAATAATACAAAAAATATAAAAATTAAGATTTTCAATTTGCTTAATCTATTTTGTATAAAAATAAAAAAGCTTCAGATACTCGAGAAACTCGAAACATCCATGTCATGTCATCATGTCTCGTGTATATAGAAATAAAAATGATCAAGAAACCAGAAGCACTAAAGCAAACAGGGGTATATAAATAATTTTGATTTTCAATCAAAGAAAAATATATATCTAAATGATTTTAGACGTATGTTTGTTAGCAACGTTTAAAATCTGTTCTCAATGTTATTTATATATAATTTTATTTAAATATTAATGTTATTTAAATATAATGTTAGTTATATTATACTAAAAATGAAAATTACCCATTTTAATCTTAGTACTAGATATTTCAAACTAAATTTCAACGAGAACGGAAGAAAGCTTTAAGAATGAGTTTTTATCTATGGTTGCATAATTTGTGCTTTATAATAAAAAATGTGAAAGGCAATTAACGTTTTGTTGAGTAGATTTATAAAACAGCAAATTCGTGACGCAGAGGCTTAGCGTCTGCCTTGACTGTAAGCCGGACAGTTATGTGTTCGAGTCTCACTTGGTGAGAATTAATTATTAAATTTTTTTCCGCACTAGCAACAAGGCAAAACTGGCGGCGTTAAGTTCCGCCACTCAAAGCGCAAGGTATGGAAAGGCGGAAAGCGGGGAACGGAGTGTCTTAACACTAGGTCCCTTCTGCCTACGCCGCTACTTGCGTTAAGTTAAAAAATACTGCACAACTAAATTAGTTGTAACATGTACATACAAAATATATAAATATATATTTACAAAACATATTAATTTAAATTAAAATTGATAGCATTATTGTGCATTGAGAAAGGTTGCCTTAAATAGTAAATTTGCTTATGACTATAAATACGTCGTGATGTAGCGTCAGTGCGTTTAACTCTCAATCTGACAGTTGCGAGTTCGATTCCTACTTTGAACAATGAACTACTTATATTATTTTCCCGCTCTGGTATGAAGACATCGAGGTGTTGAGTTCCGCAACACTAAACGCCTTGAAAATTGAGCGGATTAATATATTTCTGAGATCTCTAAGTCTCTACCACCAAATAAAATTAAGTAGAGATGCCTCTACATAAATAACTTAACATATTACAATCTGTTTAGAACAAAGGCATTGTTTTAATGAATTCTCGCAATCTTTCTACGGTTCGTTTGGCTTGGAGCCATCTTATCTTACACGTCACTTCAATGTTGTAGTTGAAAGTAATCTTGTAGTATTTAAAATAATCTAGTTCTTAGTAGTAGCTCTTTTGGCAGTACTTGAGAATTATTACTTTTAAGTTTTGTTTTTGGAAAGCTAAATTTTTATTTAAAACTACATTATTAATGATATATATATATATATATATATATATATATATATATATATATATATATATATATATATATATATATATATATATATATATATATATATATATATATATATATATATATATATATGTACATAATATGTATATATGAACTACATATTGTCATTATTAGTAATATAACATATGTTATATAATAATTTAATTAATAACGTTAGAAATTTTTTGTTTTTTTAAATTGGTAGCTAAAAAAAATAATTATTATTATGGTTAATAAATAGCCAAATATGTAGTAATTATAAGAAGTGTGGTACATTTCCACAAAAACTCTTTCAGGGGCTTAAACATATTTTAATGAAAGATAGAGGATACATACTCTTGAAATTTCAATAGTGGAAACTTATGAATTATTTGCAAAAGGAGCTAAATGCCTGCCCTAAATAACAAAGACCTGATGTAGAGGATCTACATTGATTTTAAGTATATCTCAGGATAAATTAAAGGAATCCACCTAATTCAGCCCCAGTTCCTAATGGTTCTGGCGATGTAAACAAGCACTTACATAATTCAGAGCAGTTATTCTGGTCCTCGATTCCTAAAATAAAGAGTAAATTCAAAAGATATCAGACCAATAACTCTTGTCAGTGCTACAAACGAAAATAGCTAATTTCAAGCTGAATTGCAAGAAACGGACTTTACTTAAAATATCTGGATATTCCGAGCCTTCCAATTCCTTCAGATACGTTATTATAGGACAGCTTAGAAGGTAGCAGACCAAGTGAAAAATATGATTTAGAATATCTGGATCAGTACAGTGTGATGTAACGATGTTTAATTTGAGATGTTGTAGTTTCCAACTTTAGTTACAAATGTAATACCGTCACAATTAAAATTACTGTATTTAAAGCCTTTGAGCTGTATTGGAAGTCTATTCTAATTGTTAAATAAACAACAGCAAGACCGTGCGTGTCGTTCAGCGATGATTATTCCTGATAACCCTGTCTAATATGGCGGCTACCATGAGCTATGAGAGAAGAAATGTTCCTAAGAAGAGTAGATTCACCAAACCGCAATAGACAGGATTGCATTTCAAAACAAACAACCAGGTGATATTTACATAACAAAGAAAACAACAGTTCTGTTTGATCTGATTACGATAACGGGCGAGTAGCTGACAAGATAAGTGATGTTGAGAACCCTGGGACCTGGACAAGTTACGTAAAATGTAACTTACAAACGCTATAAAGGTACGGTGAACTGAAAACTTACGTTCTAGATCAACAAGATCACGTGGGATTAATTGGCATTCAAGATTGAGAAAGAAGAACAGAATAGTATTTACTGAACTATTTAATATAATAAATAATAGAGTTATTAATATTCGAGAAGACAAAAAGTTTCTTTTTTTTAAACGCATACGTGTGCGTGGTGTGTGTGGTGTGTGTGTGTGTGTGTGCCACACAATCTGGGACTGGCAGTCAAAACGATAGAAATAAAATTATCTTGAAAAGATAGATCCACTCATAAATTATATGGAAATTATTGACTTTATGATACTGTTGTAATAATTTGTCTCAATTAGCCTTTCTTAGTATATTGAATTATAAATTTCCTAATTAAATTAGATGCATGCAGCATCTCATCATAAAAAGAAGAATAAGTTTTGTTTTGTTTTGAAGAAGAAGTTTTGTATTGTTTGTTTTTTAGTACCATATTTACAAATAATAATTTATAATATTTATAAATAATTTCATACCAAACTACACGCTGTTACAATACTTCCGAAACACAAAAGGAATTTTGACTAAAAACATAATTTTGGTTTCATAAATTCAAATTCATTTTCACACATTCACATTCTCGGACGTTTTCTGGGATCCTATTGTAAAAGCGCACACACTGTCCCATGAAGGAATTGCGGACTCGATGCAATCGAGTCATATGCGCGGTGAGTTTCAACCTATTTCTAGTATTAATATTGTGTACATCGCCAATTTTAGAAAAAAATATTTTACTTAAATTGGCGATGATTTTTAACAAATTTGGCTTAAGTTATAGATTGAGCGAACAGCTCGCTTCTGCAAGACAAAAATTGAATTGATAGCGACTGCCTTACCATAAAGTATAATGCCATAACACATAATACTATAAAAGTAGCTAAAGTAAACAAGCCGCATCGTTTCTATATCAGTTAACGATCTAATTTTTATAACCGCAAAAGCTGATGAGCTTAGTCTATTCACCAATCCATCAATATGAGCCCTCATTGTAGTTTAGAGTCAATGGTGATACCGAGAAATACCGTAGAATCAACAGGATCCGCAGTTTCACCATTCAATAGTACATTGGCTTTCACAATTTTCGTGTTGGGTGTTCGAAAAATTATATATTTCGTTTTTGTACTATTTAATAGTAGGTTGTTAGCACTAAACCATCTACTACTACTTTCGAGAGCGCATTTTTTACATAGTCAATTATATATTGTTGTCTTTTTATTTTAACAGTTAGTGAAGTATCATAAGCAGACAATACTATCTCATGGCTCCTTCCAACTAAGTATGGTAAATCATTTATATAAATTAAAAAAAGAAAAGGACAAAAATAGACCCCTGTGGTACTTCCATACTGATAAATGACCCTGAAGTTTTCTTGCTATTCACATTAACCCTCTGAACCCTATTAGCTAAATAAGAGCGCAGATCGAGAGCACGCACTCGATCTTTTGACCTATGACCCCTCTCTCTTTCTGACCTCTTATGTTTTTGATTCTACCAATATATAATGCTGCACACAATCAAATGCTTTGGACAGATCACAGAACATGCCAAGAGCATCCTGCGATTCCTCCCAAACCTCGTATATACTCAATGAGAGCTATTCCAGCGTCAGTAGTAGAGCGCCATTTAGTAAAGCCATACACCCATAAACGAAATATTCCATGCATTCACCATGTGGGTGCTGGGGCAAATTGTGGTGGAGTGAGAAACCCAGAACAGTGTCTAAGAATTGTTATCCAAGTGAACTTTAAGTATCCCATTTTAAATGGGCATTGCAACTTAACCAAAAAACAATTCAAGTGTTAAAAAAAATTTAGAAATATAAATCCTAATTTAGAAAGTAAAATTACAATTCCAGTCCACAATCATTGTATTTAATACCCATTGCCTGTTTGGCTTACACAGATCCTAATTACGCAAATTGCTAATTGCTTTGTGAGACATGGCTTGTGAAACGCAAGTAGGTTGATTAAATATTATTTCTTTTTATACTCAAATTACATGCGTATATTAGCTATCCTTAACTTGATTTTTTTTTCAGATTTCCGTTGAACGATCTTCCAAATCTCGTATCTTCCAAGTCTCGTATCTTCCAAATCTCGTATCTTCCAAATTGGAGGGTACGCAGAGAGACCCTAGTGCCAAGACACTTTTTTCCTCATTTTCACTTTGCACTTTGCTTGACTGAATTAACAATTTACTACCGCAAACGTTAACCATGCTTAAAGTCAGACACTATTCTGTGCCACACTGAACACACATAATATAAGCTTTTATTCATAAAATTTATGGATACCATTCGAAATTGGGCCTGGAATTATTTCAATTAATGCATTTTGTGATTTATAACGTGAAAGCTATTGGGAGCTTGTAAAATCGTGAATTCGCATTGGTACACTTTATAAAGATTTAATATATTAAAGATGTTTTTATTGTTTTAGTTGCATAATAATTACATGGATAAAATATGCTCTGAGCTTGAAAATTAGAGTTCATACCAATTTCTAAACAGATAGATATACCTACATTTATTTTATATACATAAACCATCCATCCACCCATCAATCATAACCATATTTACCTCATCAATGCACATCTCGTGTGGGAATCAGCCCCAAGGTCATCTAAGTCAACTGGCTAGTCGAAATTTTTTGTATATGAAATCGTAGTCATTGTTTTGAAATTACTTTTTATTTTGATTAGCATTGAAATGAAAATTCAAAGGTCACAGATTATTTTAAGCTTAAAATTTTTATGTGACCTTTTTTTTGCTTCATGCTCTATTCCCCCCTACAGACAGAGAGAGCTTAATTTTGAGACACTCCGCTCTACACTCTCCATTCGAGATCGAGACGAGTGACAAAACTTAACTGGCCATGCTCTGAATCATCAGCAATGAAATTTCGATTAAGAATCACTTACTGTCTTACAATCTCCTCATAATTATTTGAAAATTAATCTCTAGCTAAAGTAATATATTTAGAATTTAAAAAAACAGTAATTTAAAAGTAAACACACCATTCACCAAAGTCAATGGAAGAGCAAAGTAAAAAATGCGAATTTTTCGTTGAGCAAGTATCAATTCGTCCGATATTACGTATGACGATGCATCAGGAATTCAGGTCGAGTACGCCTGAATAGAACGTATGGATGTTCTCACGCAAATTGTATGCCTTTGACGATCGTTTGCGCACGCTTTTCATTAATCCACAGTTTATATTGTTTCAGTTTGTCTGTCTGTATCTCGTTGCTACAATGTTTTGTATTTTGCTATGTGCAGAAGTTTTAATCGGTTTAAAATTGGTGGCTTAATTAGCGAACAAAATTGAAGAATATTTAAATGGTTTTTAAAGTATTCATTTCCACTAAGTATAGAAAATATATAGGATATAGGATTTGAACCCGCGCGTCATGGAAACCGTAAGTAAATCAGTTGTATAAAGCATATAAGAATTTCAACGCGGCGTGAGGAAGAACGCATGGTTTAGCGCTTGGACGGTTTCCATGAAGCACGGATTCAAATCCCACTGCGTTCAAATTTTTATTTGTTTTGTATAAGTATAAAATTGTATAATTGAAGTAACTATTTAGTTCATAATAATTATTAATAGTTGTAAGTTTCGTTCTAAATCTTTTTATCTGTTATTTTATAAATCAATAATTATTGAGTGTTAAGACACTCCGTTCTTTAAATTATACTCATTTTGGAATCATTGAAACGACCGAGGTTTCATTGGATAATCAATACGACTCACAGTTGGTCATATTTAGGGTTCCGTATGTATAATGAAAAACATGAAACCCATATAGGATCACTTTGTTGTCTGTCTGTCTGTTTGTTTGTCAGCCTGTCCGTCTGTAAAGACCTTTTGTGTCAAGAACTCATAGGCAGGAGGTAGGTTGTTATCTAACAAGATAAAATTATACGAGCGTTTATGCCTTTTTTTTGCAGCATTATATAAGAAATTCGCGTAATCAAAATCTATGGTGCACTTTTCATTGTCATGGAATTATAAATTTTAGCAAGTAGTGAGAACTTACAGTATAAGGGAAAAAAACGTGAAAGTTGTTAATTTATAAGTATATACCTATATTAGAAAAAAATGTCATTATGAACTTATGTATATCTGTAGTTCGTTTCATACAAAATTAGTAGTATTAGTAAAAATCAATAAATTAGAGTAGTAGAAAAAAAAATAAAGCAAAAAAAAAGTAAGTAAAGTAAGTTAAAATTAGTAGCTAACTTAGGTTTATCAACTTTCTACCCTACCTTTGTTGTGCTACAATATTGAAATTAATACAGAACCCACAATGCATGAACTTGACTCGCACTTGACGGACTTTTTTTTATACAAATCAAAAGTTTCTACCATAGTGGCAAGGAAGAGTTGCTTGCTCGTCGACTATTACAGTCTCGTGGGACAAATTTAGATGCTCCTTATTTTCTTTTTGTTTTCAAAGAATTCTTACTTAAGTGACTTTTTCTAACCCTTGAATATTACATACGAATAAGGTTATTTGATTTTGAGCTAGATGTATAGTATACTTTTTATAAGGCAATTTCGATAAGATAATGTTTGGTAACAAAATCTTTTTAGCGAACGTATAAAAATTTTAACGTAGCAAGATTCAAACCCGCACCTCTTATAAACCAAGCGCTTTGACCACTAAGCATTACTTCCTAAATACGTGATTTTGAATCGTTACTTAATAAGCATTTAATTGTTTTTTTTTTAAACGTTAATGCTATGATGGTTATGATTTGAGATTTGGGGATTTGGGAGCAGAATTGTGTTTGAGAGAGATTTAGTCCCAAATCACCACATCCTATGTACACCACCATAACGATGCCAATGTTTTAGTAACTGATCTAAAAATAATTAAATATAAATGCCATCATGGCGCAGTTGGCCATCGTCTCACTGTAAACACGATGATTGTAGAAACTATCCCTAACGATTGGCAGACAAAGTGCAGCGTTGAATTACGCTATTCAACACAAAATGTCACGACAATTGGGAACAGAGTGTCTTAACACTAAGCCATATATTAGTTATATATATACTAAGTTATATGTTAAGATATATTGTTATATATGTTAAGATATATAGCGTGTACTTATCCTAGACTGTTATATGACAAATACCAAGCAGCCGCAAAGTTCGTGCTCCTTCTCAAGGACAGAGTACCCTCTTCCCTCCCCAACTGGTGTCGCTGTCAAGACCAAAAGGGCTACTAGCATTAACCTCACAATCGACTAAAATATAATTAAGAGAAAAAAAAATTTTTTAACGACAGTCATTGCTCTTAGTTCAACCAAAACAGCTCTGTATATTTTTGAATTACCAACTAAGCTATTAGAATATATAAATAAATAGCTTGATGTTGTATTTCGCATATATATAGCAAGGTAGTATATATTCCCTCTTCTATATATATATATATATATATATATATATATATATATATATATATATATATATATATATATATATATATATATATATATATATTATATATATATATATATATATATATATATATATATATATATATATATATATATATATATATATATATATATATATATATATATATATATATATATATATATATATATATATATATATATATATATATATATATATATGTATATATATATATATATATATATATATATATATATATGTATATATATATATATATATATATATATATATATATATATATATACACAGACAGAGTACCCTCTTCCCTCCCCAACTGGTGTCGCTGTCAAGACCAAAAGGGCTACTAGCATTAACCTCACAATCGACTAAAATATAATTAAGAGAAAAAAAAATTTTTTAACGACAGTCATTGCTCTTAGTTCAACCAAAACAGCTCTGTATATTTTGAATTACCAACTAAGCTATTAGAATATATAAATAATAGCTTGATGTTGTATTTCGCATATATATAGCAAGGTAGTATATATTCCCTCTTCTATATATATATATATATATATATATATATATATATATATATATATATATATATATATATATATATATATATATATATATATATATATATATATATATATATATATTATATATATATATATATATATATATATATATATATATATATATATATCTATATATATATATATATATATATATATATATATATATATATATATATATATTATATATATATATATATATATATATATATATATATATATATATATATATATATATATATATATATATATATATATATATATATATATATATATATATATATATATATATATATATATATATATATATATATATATATATAGAAGAGGGAACCTAGTGTCAAGACACTCCGTTCTCCACTTTCCGTACAATTTTCCAACATTGCATGTTGAGTGGTGGAACTCATCGTCGCGCTTTGTCTATTAATTTATTTTGACAATTTCAATAAAAGTCCTTATTTTTTTGATTTACTTAAGAAGAAAGCATTTTTAGTTATTTTATTTTAATATCTTTATTAGTAAGAACGCTACATAAGCTAGCTAGCTACGCCCGCGTTTTCGAATGTAAATGCCTAAAAGTTATGTGTGACATATGACACAGAGTGACATTGACACGTTTAATGTGTTGTAATAAAGCCTATAATTTCGCCTATAGATGATGTATCTAGCACTAAAATATTTATCACATTACAGACAGACGTACAATATCAAATTAAAAGTTGTCACTTACTGAAAGTCAATGAAGAAGTAAAAGTATTTATAAGTAAATAATTATATATTAATAAATTGGGCCTCACTAAATGCATCATTTTTATTTCCTCACTTTGGCTTAAGACAAAGCGTGGCGTTGAATTCCACTCAACTCGTATTACCTCAAAAAATAGAAAGTGGGGAACAATGTGCCTGAGGGAACCTATTGTAGGTTCCCTCAGACACTGGGAACCTAGTATATGTTCCGACTGCCTGACATACACCTAATATTATGTGTGATGAAACTAAGTTGCCAATACGTTTAGTTAGACGAATACTATCTAAGTCATGAAATATCATGGAATACATATATATATATATATATATATATATATATATATATATATATATATATATATATATAATATATATATATATATATATATATATATATATATATATATATATATATATATATATATATGATTTTGAAAATCCTGAAGGGAACTTTTTGAGATGATTTCTTCTAATATTTACACAGAAAAAAGCAACTGTTGAGTTTTTCGCCGACTCTTCTAAGCTCGTTGGAGGCTTTATGTTCATTCGACTATTCAAAATTGTGTACCAAAGTCTATTTGAATAAAGAATATTTTGAAATTGAATTTACTCTAGTCTATGAAAACTAGGGTATTTCCGTATAAGCTATAGGGTATATCCAGCTATGTAATCCGATCGGTGTAAGCAAAGGAGCTTGCCATGCAAATCAAAGTCTGATCCATTTGAAGCGTAGTGAAAATCCAACTCCATTGCAAAACATGAATGGAACACATTGCTGTAGAAAATGGCAAGTAAATTTTCAACACAATGCAATTCAGAGTATTTATGATCAAATTTCTGGAGTAAATCAGTCGTTATTTTAGCTTTAGGGCTTACCAGGCATTGCGAGATAGAAACGACCTGGTGTCAAGACAATCCATTCATATCAAAGTGGTGTTATAATAGTTATTGCTTCGTATGGGGCTTGAACCCACAACCGTTGTGGTCATACTCACAGGTTGTTCCACTACGCTAGGATAGCCCCAAATTATTTATGATATCAATTATAAAAGTATAATTAATACAGTTATTATAGTAAGAAAATTAAATAAAGTTAAATACAGAATTCACATGACTTTTTCTTAATTCATTCTAAATACTTTTCTTTCGTTTCTGTATTTTTACATCACTGTAAGATCAACTAAAAAAAAAAACAAATACAAGAAAAATGAAAGAGAAATGCTTAAAATTTTGTTGTCAACGTTGACTTTCCACCAACAGTAATGTCTTCCAGGTAAACCTTACCAAGAAAAACATCTGAGGACGCGTAAATATTGTTTGGGGTACCTACAAATATTTAAAAAATTATTCTCTTGGTATTAACTAAGTTTTACTTAAAATTGTACATACTATATGTTACAAACGTTCAAAATTAGATATCTCTTTTTCCCGTTGCCGTTAGAATTTCGGGAAATCTTCTATATTGATAGAAGATCTACTCCACTACTCGTTATAGCCTTTTGGCCTGTCTGTTACACAGTTACCGGCTTTCCGCCTTTTGAGATATTGGGCATTGAGGGGCTAAACTCGATGCTGCCGCTTTATATTGCTACCAGAGTTGTAGGAATTGATCTCATTACCGTCGCAGTTACTGCGACTGTGCCGCTGCACCACGATGACTTATAGATAATATGCATACTTTTATGAAGAAATGACAAAAAAATATTTGTAAAATATATATTCTTTTAAATTTTCTCGCCATTCTTCACGACCGTGTGCTACAATAGCTGTAACAATTCATCTTAGTTATCCTCGACAGCTCGCAAATAGACGGAATATCTTGTTAGAACTGATATCTTAGTGTTTAAAACCAAATTCTTTGTGATTAAATTGAATGGGTGAAGATAGATTGTAAAAGATAAAACAAGCTTTTTAAAAATTAAGCTTTTTTTATCAAAGCAAAGTTTTGAGTAAAGTTATTAAGCTTTAAAAGTTTAAAGTATCTAATTAAATAACAATGTTTAAATTTAGCGAGCTTAATTTCCGTCCGCTACTAATAGACAATTATATGGTACCATCGAGCTGGTTTGATGACTGAAACTGAAGATGGCAGACGAAACTTTGAGATGCTTATTAGTAAAACCATAGAATATAGGTTTCTTAGAAAATGGAACCATTGAAAATGGAATAATTCACTCTCGCCAAGTAGGAATCGAACCCACGACCGCGACACTTACAGTCATACGCTGTGCTGTTGTGCCACGACGGCCTCATAATTAATAGTTTTAATATTTTATTTAATATGTAGTCAAAAATATATTTCATCAAAAAGTAGTATATAAGTAGGTAAACGAAACTAGCGATTGTTTTATATCATTCGGTAACTAAACTTGTCTTAACATTGTCAGCATCTGTGAACCACAAGCCGAATATCCTGAGACAGATAAACAAGTGCACTACGAGTTAAGTGCAGTATACACAGATAAGTACACTACCAGTAAGTGAAGAAATCCCTATGAAGAACACCTATGAAGAAATAGGCTTTGGTTATAGAATTCATAATAAATAGGATTCATAATTTTGAAATTTACAGTTTCTTTTTTTTTTTGGTGCAAACACATTGTAAAAATAAAAAAATCACTCTTATTTAATTATAAGAGTCAAATTCAAATTGAAATAATTTTATTCAAAATAAGAACACGCGATTCTTTTTTTTAACGTCAAAATCTTTACCATAAAAACACAAGCAAGTAATTTGGAGACTGAAAATGTATCCAAGGCGAGCGAACCTTTAACATCACAATGGAGATTTTTCTTACTGACTTTAGAACTATTAAGTTAAGTTGCAAGGAGTAGATGGAATCGAATGCGAGATTTTAACACAGTAAATAAAAAAAAATAGAAATAAAAGAACACTTGACTCGATTCCTCGAAACTTCCTCGAAACTACGATCAAAACTTAAGGAGGTATTTATTAGATATACAAAAACAATATTTTATATCACTATTATTATTATTATTATTATCATTATTCTCACTTATGAAATGATAACACCAAACCCACTTTAGCTGAAAAGAAGAAGGAAAACCTAAAGCCCCTTCAAACAATGAAAAACGTGGTTCAAAAGAAACCACAAAGAATTGCAAAAAGTTGCAATTGAAAGGAAAGTGCAGAGTTGGCTTTATACCAGCAGCTAGATCATCAGACGGCTAAATATATATATATATATATATATATATATATATATATATATATATCTATATATATATATATATATATATATATATATATATATATATATATATATATATATATATATATATATATATTTATATATATAAGACAGCAAAACCACGCTACTCACTTCCGATGTATATAAGTGTAAGTAGATAAGTGTTGGTAGAAATATTAACACACGCTGCTAATTGAGTAGTCGCTATACAGTATATCATATAGACAGGATGTTGTCTAAACGCCAAGGATACAAGTACAATTTTATTAAAATCAGTATTGTACAATTTGAATGGGCCATACTGAAAATTAAGACCTGCAACGTCTGTGGGCCAGATGATATTACAGCTCAACGTTGGTTCTCGAGAAATCTAGTTATGTAATTTATTCAATAAAAGCCTTTAAAGCGAAGAAATGCTACATTGATGACGAAATATCAGAGAGCTAGGAGAGTAAGCACATTAGTACATTTTTTAGAAAAACACAGAGTATAAAATTAACTTAACATACTGTTATAATCTGACCACGAGTGTTTAGCGTACTCTAAAGTTCGGTGACTTCATCAACAGAAGAACAGTTCCGTTTAACAACAACAAAAAGGAAAATTAAAGACACTGTCAAATTCTGTAGATGGTGTTCATAAATCTTCACGAAGCCTTTGATCCTGTACTGAGAACAGTAATAGTAATATTATGTATGTTGGGTACAGTTTCGTATGCTCTTTAAATAAAATATCCTTAGCTCTGACCAAGGCAACCATTGAGGTAGCTTTACACCTAGAAAGTAATACACTATCAGAATCAAAAACACGTAATGCGAAAATCTTGATGATAGCTTCGGAAACTGACAACCTCAAATTAATTGTTTGATAAATGTTCAAAAGTATATGAATAGACTTTAATGTAAAAGATACCAGCCAATGAAGATAGCACTGCATGGTAAGGAAAGCCTATAGGACAAGACGAGAACAAGGAAGAATCTTTATGTGATGAAGCATGAGCTGAACAAAAAACGTCTTTAGTAAGCTAAAACCTTAAAGAAATAAAAGATAGGTCACTTCATATTAATGAACTAACCTCCAAAACAAAAAAAATACATAAGGATCAAAAAAATAAAAGGAATGAACAAGCAAAATCTTATCTAACCTAATTCACGTATTTACTCACGTATTTACTTACCTTAGCGTAGAAAGTAATCTCATTACACGACAGTCGTTGCGTAAATCATATCTAAGCCACTGTCGATGTTATTTGGTATATAGAAAATATTTTTCTATATATAATGTATGGTGTAAGTAAGAAGATAATTTTATAACCTTAAAGATATAACAACTTTGATTTTTTCTTCTTTTCACATATATACGCATACAAATACGCATACAAATACACACACACACAAACACACACACAAACACACACACACACATACATACATACATACAAACACACATGTATACGCTATATCCTGCATAATATGAAGGATACGCTAACGGAACCTAGTATAAAAACGTCTCGTTCCTCACAAAACTAGCATGCTAAGTGGCAAAACTTAACAACGCGCTATATCCTGTTGCCATAGAGATAAAAATAAAATAATTATATCTTACCAAGTGGGAATCCAACCCACAACAATCTCGTACAAGCAGACACTGTGCCACTACGGCATAGGCATCTTCTTCTTTATTTTTTAATGTAGGCAAGACCTAGAGTCTCAGCGTGAACTCAGCGCCGCTCTATGTTTTACCGAAGGGAGATAATGAAGCAAATTATTTACTCAGTGGAAATCAAATCTACACTCAGCGTATTGCTAGTGTTTCAATGTTCCACTGTGCAATAAGGGCCTCGGCCTAAATCACCAAAAAATTATAGTATTTATGTTATACTGATATTTGCTATCAATGAAGAACAAATAATGCTTATTCGCTTTCACCTTGTCCTGGAATACAACCTTAATAATAATAGAATTTAGTAAAGACGCTGACAATTTTCTATGAAAGCTGCATTTTATTTGAGGGCATGAAATATAAAATATTTTATACAGGGCTGTTAGAAGATAAGTATTCTTATAATGAAATCGAATACCTATCTATATACATATAACGTATTTGATATGTCTGTATGTTATCGAGTCTTTATTCTCTTCTGTTCTATTTCGGGGAAAAGTCTCAAAGAAAAAAATCTTTGTTCTTCGTAAAGAGAACAATAAATGAAAAATTCTAAGAACTAATTTAAAAATTCTAATTTTAATTTTTTTATTAACGGAAAAAGGCTTGATTTAATGGAAAACTTTAGCTCCGAAATCAAACTTGTTATCTCCAGTACACTATAACTTTAAACCTATATCATAGAGAATAATGTTTTGTGAGAAGAAATAACAGCACCGCTATCTTCTCGTTCACTTGACAGCTGTGATATTTTATTAAGTTTGTTTTATATTACATTTCTTATCTAGCTTACTTTACTTTGTACCAGATTTACATACATATAAAGAATTAATTTTAATGTGGCAACTCCATGATTAAATACAGTTAGTGGATTCGATTCTTATTGAGGGATTACTCCGATTATAATGATTTTTTTTTTCGTACTGGTAGAAAAGGAGTGTGTTAAAACTAGATCTTGTCAAGTATTTTCAATATTTCGTGGCCAAAAACGAACGTTACTGACATTTCTATGTATTTTTAAAAAAAATATAAAAAAAGGAGTATCTTAACACTATTATTTTTGCCTAGCCTGCAATATGTGATAAATGTGTAGGCATAATTTCTACGTATTTGTATGCAATGGACTTATTTTACAGTGCATCGACTATTGTTCCGTACTCATATTATGATGATAATGAGCTAGCCTTTGTTTGTAATCGCTGTTGAGGTTACACTTTCAATGAGTGAAGTCTGTTTAGCATTCTAATTTTCTCTTATCTTTAATGTTATTTGACCATATTTTTGAGTCAAATTCAGAAGGAAGTAAATGAAGTTTTTAAAAATTTTGTGAACTGTCGGTATATACAAAATTTCCAAGGATAAATAGCATTTTTCTTGCATATGTAAATACCATTTAGGAAAAATATTAAGTTCTCTACATTTTATAAAAGGTTGAGACTGTGTTGACGGATTTCAACGTCGCATTTTGTCTCACCAGAGCAAGAATAAATCCATACCCCAGATCGAGAACCGTGCAAAGATTTGCACTCCACAGGCCTAATACGACAAATCGCATCGTTGATTTTTGTCATTTGTAATACATAGACTACATTCACTCTGCTTACCCAAATATTTACAGAAAAAAGTGTGAAGCTTATAAGTCATACGTTTCAAGATTTAATCAATATAATTTAAGCTTCTCTTCAAAATAGGCAAAAATCTGAGCAGCGCCATCTAGTATCTGTTATATGTAAAGTTTTGGCTACAAGGTTTCTATGGAAATTTCTTACTAGGAACTGAAGTAATGCGTTTAAATTTTTATAGATGGCGCTGTTTAAAAATATAGTGAAAGTGCGATCTAAAATATAGATTGAATAATTTTGATACTTGTGAATGTTGTCCATCATCATATAATATTATTCCTGTAAATTTTTGGATCATTATATGCTGAGCGTGCTTATTACGGTTTCAAATTTAATTTAGGTTTTCCACGGTGACTTACTTTACTAACTTAGGCAGCGCAATAAGTTCCAATGCTTTAAGTGTATTCTTTGTGAATGGATCATAAATAAAACATGGCAATAATTTAGTACATTGTCTGAGATCATTCTAGTGAAAAAAAATCTTTTAGTCTCCAAATAGTTTTAAATATTTATTGGTATCCATTAATTCACCTATACAATAAATAATAGAACTGTGATATCTTTGATTTATATTCATATAATATCTCTCTCTCTATATGATTTAGAGGAGACTTATGTCCAGCAGTGATTGAAAATTGACTAAAAAAAAAGTTTAAATGAATATCGTTTTTCCTATGTATAACCAAATTTATCTTTCATTGTATATGTTGAATGTTTGTTTTGGGATTAACTAGATTATTTTTAATATATTTTTAAAGATTATATTACTCATTGTTGGGTTAAGATAAGAAGATTAAAATTCTTAAAATATATATTATAATTTTCATATAAGATATACTCAAACGTATATTATTATACCTTCAATTCTTATTCAATATGTGAGTATTTCAATACTAACACTCACCCCAAAGTCTTAGTACTTATGAGAGGAGTCTTCAAATTTAGAAATCCATTGAGCCTACTCATGCTTTTCTCTCGGCCACTGTCGGCTGTTGAGTCCGCTCTGTAACAAAATACAATTTCATTACAAATGAATCCACTTATATTACTAATGATTTGTGTTCTTTAGATTAATCTTAGGTTTCTTCGGAAGAATATTCTCCTACAGTCTACATGAAACCTATGTGAATAGTTTTGACTGTTCATTATTTATTTGTTACTCAATATATATATATATATATATATATATATATATATATATATATATATATATATATATATATATATATATATATATATATATATATATATATATATATATATATATATATATATATATATATATATATATATATATATATATATATATATATATATATATATTATATATATATATATATATATATATTATATATATATATATATATATATATATATATATATATATATATATATATATATATATATATATATATATATATTATATATATATATATATATATATATATATATATATATATATATATATATATATATATATATATATCTATATATATATATATATATATATATATGCACTTGATCAAAGTTTCGAAGGAATATTCATGGTGGTAGGTCGTAGAATAATAACTATGCTTGCAAAATAAGTTTAGCGCCATCTATTGAAATATATTCAAAATGCAGTAGGATTCTTGTTTCTAAGCTCAACAACTAGATGGCGCTTTGTGTTTTTTTTTCATTTACAATAAACATGTCTAATATATTTTATAAAATATTACATTATAGTATGTGGTAAAATAAAATTTAAGACATAAAGCAATTTGCTAATAGAATATATTATTTTTTTTAGTATGTTTATTAAAAAATTGTTAATATTGAATAATTACAATGTATATTAATAGAATATAATAAAAAATAGCGGTCAAGTGGGAGTAGCAATTAGAGTTCCCCAGAAACATTGTAATTGTAGGTATTACGCTGAAGGAAATACGACTTATAAAATTGACAAACATAATTACATAACTTTGCGGTCGTATCCACTCATTTTGTGCGAACGAACTACAAATTGAATTTTTTAATTGTTTTTTTTTTTTTCATATATCTATAAATTTCCAATATTCGGATTTTCCCCTTTGTTTTTACTATAAGTTCCAATTTATTGCCAAATTTCATAACTCTAGGTCAACGGGAATTACCCTATGGGTTTTGATGACGCCGTTATTTCTATACATAATACAAAATAATTAAGCATATACGCTGATATATTTTGATTGCGTTGACTTAGAAGCTTAATATTTCCAGCGTTTTAAGAAGCTATTGACTTAAATATTTGATATATTAATATCAGCTTGATTCTTTCTAGCGATTCGGAGAAAATGGTATTGACAGACGGACAGACAGCAATACGGAACGGCTTTCGACGTACGGAAAATAAACAAAATAAATCTCCACCAGCCATCAATGACGCGTAGAATTATTTAGAATTTGTTGAAAGTAAGTATGTTTTTCATTTTCAAATTGTAAATTATTATTCACAAATATTCTAAAATTTCCATCTTAGTCTTATAACGTATAATTAGCTTATCTCTATCCTGGTAAGATAAAGCACGCCATGAGTTTGAGAATTCAATATGCTGTATTAAATTCCGATGGCAAGTGGATAACGTCTTAATGGCAAGTTCTCTATACATTCTGCTTTGCGGGTTAAAGCGTTAAGCTAAATAGAAAAGGATCAATTCAGATATAAATCACAAAAAATCGTCAATAGCTAGCAAGCTACCCGAGCTTTTAAAAGCTTCTCAATACAAATAGAAAATGCAAATTATTTTCCTCTTCAAAATGAGCTTTTGAGTTTCACGAAACAGACCCTTTCGCACAAATAAACGTGAAATATATTATTAAAGCTACGAAATGAAGGCTTGACAGAAGGTATAAAAGGACGGACCATTTGAAATAAAAATGTTCTACATTTATGAAACAATTATGTTATATGTTTTTGTTTCAAACATATTATGTATAATATAATAAAACCGAATCATTCAAGCTAAATTTTGTGCGAAATTGGGGCGAATGGCTTCGCTCGTCAAGTGCTCACTTCGCTCTCTACAATCATGAAAAAAACCTTGAAATGTAACAATATAATTTCCTTTATACATATTTCAAGAGTGCTTGTATATATGTGGTGTCCTTAAATTTACACTGACATATGAGAGTCATTGTCACGTATTTTTTTTAATGGACAGATAACTTATGCCTTAAAAGAAATCTATTGAAAAATAAAAAATAAATATTTGTATAAACTGTATCCTGCATATAGAAGAGTTAGAGGAAGGAAGAGTGTTAAGACACTCCGTTTTTTTTTCAGTGCATGTTGACTGATGGAATTCAACGCTGCCTTGGTATGTGAAAAACCACAGTACATAAACAAAAATAATACATACATACCGATTGATAATTGGCTCGGCTGACATCCAATGCCAGCCTCCGTGGCTGATGATGTATGCCGATGACATAGTACTCATCGATGAGAACCGACTGATGCTGGAGCGTAAAGTGAACGCCTGGAAGGGTGCGCTTGAAAACGGTGGTCTCAAACTGAATGTGTCGAAGACCGAGTACATGGCTTGTGGGAGCCCGGACTCGAGCACCATCCATATAAAGCCTGAGCCAGCCGTTAAGTCGGAGAAGTTCAGGTACCTTGGAGCCGTTATGCATGAGTCTGGAGGCATCGACCACGACATCCATGCCCGTATAAACGCTGCCTGGGCCAAATGGCGGGAGGTCACTGGTGTGGTCTGCGATAGCAGAATACCGCCCAAGCTCAAGGGACTGATATACAAGAGCATTATCCGACCTGTTCTTATATACGGCGGCGAATGTTGGCCAACATTATCTCGGCACACTCAGGAGCTTCACGTCACGGAGATGAAGATGCTGAGATGGATGTGTGGCGTGACGCGGTCCGACCGCATACGCAACACATTCATTCGAGGTAGTCTTGGGGTCCGTGACGTAGTGGATAAGCTCCAAGAGCGTCGCCTGAGATGGTATGGCCATGTTATGCGCCCGATCTGAGAACTATGTCGGAAGGAAGTGCCTTGACATGTCTGTCCCTGGAGTTAGACCACCCGGACGCCCAAGGAAGCGATGGCTGGATGTCGTGACACAAGACATGAGAGCCAATAAATTATCCACTGAGGATGTTAAAGACCGTGCAAAGTGGAGTAGGCTCAGTCGGAAGGCAGACCCTGGCAAAAGCCGGGACTAATGCCAAGAAGAAGAAGAAGGCCGATTGATAATTGATAAAATAATACATACATACATACATACCGAACAAATTATATTACAAGTGTTAAATACTCGGACTGTGAAGCACGACGGTTTTGATTTTGATTCCCACTCGGGGGGAATGAATTATATTAATTTTTCTCGCTCTAGTAACAAGCTCTGCTTAACCTGCTATAGGTGGGATAGAGCGTGAAGCTTTTTTTTTAATTTTATTTTCTTATATAAATATTTTATTTTCAATACTAAAAGTTACATAAACATATATAATATCTTTGAAACCTATGTGGTTAACTTAATAAGCACCAACAACCGCAAACTTAGCGCCATGAGCTTTGCTAGAACTTAAAAGCCTAGCCTAGACTTAAAGCAGCTTTAGCTTGATCTGGAACGCATTAAAATAGAATTTGAATAGTGCTGGAGACCAATAGGGAATTAGAGTGAGCCATTTTGAAGCTAAAGGGGCATACAATTCTCTTATAGATATCTACTTTTTCGTAATTCGTACTTATAAATTTTATTTTGCCATATAACAGATTTTATTGTCTGTATCTTGAAATGTTAGACCCTAACGTTACTCTATTCGACTACGCTGCTATCATAGATTGCTTCCAAAATTGGAGTCTGGGGTACTAGGGGCAGGGGTTTTTCCAGGGCTTGTAGGACTCCCGAAGTTTCTTTAATCTCAATCCGAACCATTAAGATTGAAAAGTCCGCCAAATTTTCGATGTTTATGTGACACTTGCATCTCTAACTTCGGTTATAGGGTTTAATTAATATCGTATACGAGGAAAGGCCAATTGCGATAAAATAGTAGAATTGTCATAAATCCAATCCATCCAATCCAATGACAATACTGATACCTTTTGGTACCTTTACAATAATACCTTATAACAATACCTTTACCTTTATAATAATACCTTTCCAAGATCCTATAAAAAGCTTTCGAATAGTATATAAATATGCAACATTTATTTGGTTCTGTCCTTATTCCTTCCAAATACTTACAGAATACCATTTAATAGTAAGTGATATTTCATTGAGTTTCATGTCAGTATCACATTGTCCGCAAATCTTCTAATATTATACCATATTTAAAATATATATTATATATTAATTATTTATATACTAAACTTGATTATAACAAAAAAATGTTTATCACATTTGAATGCATGTCTAATATTAAAGTATTCTAATACAACCTAAAGGCTAACTAGACATCAATGACAGTAATTGCCCTGGTGTTAGTTATAGGCTTAACTTAGGGCTGTCAGTTTTAAATTTTTATATCGTATGTATGTCTATGAAACAATAGATTTCCCTGTACAGAAAGAGAAGATTCGTGTATACAAAGAAAGAAAGAATGATAGAGAACCATTCTCTTTTTCTTGATAAACTCTACGTGTTTACGGCATAATTAATATTACAGGTGAATTGGTTTATAGAATAGGCTAAGAGTCTAAGGCAGAATCTTATTTTCAATAATATGTGTACTATATTTTGTTTTTTTTTTTTTTTAAAAAACACATGACATGATCTATTTTCAGAATACACACATATAATTCTTTGGTATATAAATAATACTCGTAGTAATATAATATAAGAAAAAAATAGCATTTTTATTAATCAATGTTTATTTATAGTAAAAACTGGTTTAATACAAAAATATACATACAAATTATTGTTTGATACATCACACTCTTATTAAGGCAGAGCGAACATTACATAAATAGTGTCTTACAAGTGTCGTTTTAGTCGTTTTAAGTAATATATTATATTATTTTAGATAGCAATTTTTCGTTTAATTTTCTAGTAAAGAATACTTTTAATGGTATTATTTAGAGAAGAAGACGAAAAAAATTAATAAATGTCCCGCTGAGTTTCTTGCGCCGGTTCTTCTCAGGTCTGAGGCATTAACTTTAGTGAACCGGTAGTAATGTTTTTGACGTTCAAAAAATGAATCATGTATTCTTACTTTGAATAAAAATTTTGGAGTTTGAATTTGAACTGATGACATTTACTCAGTATATATGGAAAGTAAAAAAAAAGAATATAGTGTCATTACCCTCCCTATTAATGTGTGTACCTCGTGTTAATCCCTCCGTATGCCCAACAACATGTTTAAAATAAACACGCTTTAGATTAACATTACTAAAATGTTATAGACGAGAAGTATTATTTAGTAAAAAATACTGTTGTAGACAGCCCTAATTGTTTAGCCAATATGGACAATACTGTGCAATTCGATTATTACAGTTGGTATAACTAATCTAGAGTGATATATTATATTAAGTAGGATCATATCTCTTCACTGAGGCCGTCGTGGCACAGCGTCTCAATATAAACGTGACGGTCCTAGGTTCGATTCCCATGAGGGGAGAATGTATTATTTTTATTACCTTAACGTCGTTAAGGTAACAAGACATAGCGCAGCGTTGAGTGTAGCCACTTACCATGCCATGTCTCGAAAATTGGGCAAGAAGTGGCGAACGAAGTGTCTTGACACTAGGTTCCATCTACCTACCCTGTTATGATACCCTGTTATATACCCTGTTATGCGGGAAATGATTAGGAAAGCAAAGTTAGGTAGGCTAATTCAGAGTGTATATAATATAATATAAAATTTTATTAAAATGGATATGAACTCATAACCATCACATGCATCTGACACAAGATCTTTATAATAAAATTTTAATATAACTATAGTAAAATACTCCATGGCAGAGATTCCCAAAGTGACTTATACTCCAACCTATCATACTAAAATAACTAAAATTTTCACTAATAGATATTTTTATGGCGCCTTTATTTGTCCATAAAGTGAAATAAAGCCATCAAGTAAAAAGCGTCATCGGAAACAAAAGTTAAGTATCTCTTTTAACTTTACCCAAAAGCCAAATGCAGGGTTATTGGTAATTCGACGTACCCCCGTAAAGTGGGTATAGATGAGGTCCTTGCAAACTGATTTGGTCCTATATAACCATATAATAGGATCAAATCTGATCACGTAGAAGGGTGGACTAACCTAACACATATGAAAAATTTTAAATTTCTACTAACTTTTCGACTACTGATGAATTTTTAGTGTAAATTACTTGAAAATTCCTCTATAAATCATCAGCTTACTAATGAGCTATCGCAACCTAGGATATGTACACACGCTACGGTGAAATGTGAATATAAAACAAAAAGACAAAGATAATCGAATAGATAGATTGAGAGAATCTCGTATTAAAACACTGACTTACCCATTTTCAGTTAGTTGGGTACAAAAATTTTACCCTTTAGGTATGATTTGAAGGTAAATTTAATATAATCAATCAGTCATACCTTCGAATTGGAATCGAACTCGCAATTATCGCTCAGGCAGTCCACTGTGCCACAATATTGATTTTACTATGAAATTAACTTTTTTTTTTTGATTATACTATATAAGTTTGGGAAACGCTGTCTTATAGAGTTGCTTGGTTTACTTCACGCTACGTTAATATCGCGTATGCGACACGTCTGCAACAGATGTTACTTATTAAATAATAGGCATAGCTAGTTTTTTTTTTTAATATAACTGTGTAGTTTTTATTTTTAATATCTATTTGTATTTTTGTAGAGAGAATGTAATGTCTATATAGTTTGTTCTCCATTTTCCGCTGATATTTTGGATTCTTTTTTTATTCTCAAATATACAAAAAAATAATATATAAATTAAATTCAAGTGAAACGTAGAGCTCTATCTCTATGATTATCACACTGCTTCTCTCTCTGTCTTATATATATATATATATATATATATATATATATATATATATATATATATATATATATATATATTATATATATATATATATATATATATATATATATATATATATATATATATATTTATATTCTATATATTTTGTTTTTTTTCTATTTTAAGCAAAAGGAGCAAACGTTGACAGCCTACAATCTATTACAATTCCAACTTATATCTCACTTACTTAATGAGACTGATGGAAGCGAGGAACGAAAACTCTTATAAATTACCCTAATGAATCACATTGCAAACGAAATTATATTTGTATAAAGTAGGTCGAAATTATATACTTTATAGCCATATACCTTCTCGTATCCAAAAAAAAACCTAGTAACAAGACCCTCCATTCTCCGTCCTAAATACAAGATGTTGCCTATCAAGGAGGAGAAATTAAATTATTTTTAACCCCAAATTGGGTTAGAACCTATAATCATCGTGTGTACAAACGGATACTATGCCATTGGTAATAATATTTTTAATTATTTTTTTTTTATTATATTTTTACATACTTTGGTACGTTTTATTTATTATTATCAAACTATATCAGTCCTTGCACGTGACCTTACTTGAGCATCATCAAAATTGTCGTGGCCAATATCAATGCTACCTTAATTTTTTTTAATATTTTTTTTATCTATTGTGTACCAGCTGTTCTTGCAGCTTCTCCACGATGGTCAAATGAAAATAACTATACAATATAAGAGGTGTAGGTTTGACATCCGCTATTATACTACAAAAGAGTATAATAGCTTAACTTAAGTGTTTAATACAGGTTTCGTTCTTTAGCGTTAAATAACACTTTAAAAAATGTTGGCATTCAGAATGTTTCTAAGCGCCAAAGGTAACCATAGTGGGTTACTTCAAAACTATTTACGTGATGTAATGTAGCCTAGATAGATATTCTTCTTATTTCATAATACATATTTATTTTATTTGTCATTATATGTATGTACATATGTATGTATGTATGTATGTATTGTATGTAGTACCTATATATATATATATATATATATATATCTATATATCTATATATCTATATAATATATATATATATATATATATGACCTGACCTGCAAAATAATTATCTCTCATCCCATAGGTTGACTGGAAGAAATCTCTGTCAGAGATTTTGTGTTCATAAGCTGATACAAATGCAATAAAGAGTACAATATACTATAGAATAAAAAAAATCAATTGAATAAGTTCCTGAGATAAGCGCTTTCAACAAAACAATCTCGCCATCTTTATAATAATATTTACATTTTATTTAGCTTCACGCTGTATCTGGCAAGTAGCAGGGTGGGCAGAGGGAATCGTAGGCTCAAGGAACCTAGTGTTAAGACACTTCGTTCCTTACATTCCGCTATTTGAACCATGGCGTGTTGAGTGGCGGAACTCAACGCCGCGCTTTCCCTTGTTTCCAGAGCGAAGAAAATAGAAACCCTCTCCCTGAATGTGACTGGAATCCACACACTTTATAATAATAACATAGATACTATATATATAAATATTGATTCTAACATGTAGAGGCTAAATTTCCTATACAAATCTTTATCTTTAAGAATCAGAATTCGCACCTCTTAAGCTTAAGCCGTCGCAATAATTAATCAATGAGCGTTTCTATTTATCGTCGCAACAGTAAAAAAAAGTATATATTTCAAAGTAAATTACAATGCCTTAGGAATAATAATGCCAAACGACCATTAGCGAAATCTGACTCACAAAATTTTATTGTATTAGTATACAAAATAATATTTACATTCCGAGTAAATGGAGGGCTTTTGTAATTTAAATTTTCTTTTTGCAGCTTTTCATTTCAGTATAGCTTTTGTTTTCAGCTCTACGCTCTACGTAGTGTATATAAAGGACAACTAGCGACAAGACACTCCGCTTTCCTCTTTAGAAATGACGAGCCGTAGAAACAAGGAGTATACGGGACAGAGAGAGAGAGAGAGAGAGAGAGTATAAGTTGTCCCGAATTGCCAACGGAAACGGGAAAAACGGATCTGGATTTACCGTTTTATAGTCTATACTCGTAGGTCGTGTTGTATTAAGAAAAGCTTTCATAATAACATTTTAAGCTTTCAATTTTTAAAACTCCTGACTTAATATTATACTGAATATAAATTTCCATTATTACGTGTAAGAGTAACATAATTTGTTAATTAGAGCCGCTGTGTCATAGCCGTTCATTATTTATGTATGTATGTTTCATACAAATCTGAATTTACATACATATATAATTGGACGTCTAACTAAAGCCTTGAGTTCGTGGTGCAGTGGGATAAAGTATAACTTTAGAAACGAATGGTAACGAGTTCGATCCGCGTTGGACGACAAATTAATATTTTAATTATTTTTCTGTCCCGGTCATTAAAAGCACGGTGTTAAGTTCCATATTTCAATATATAGGAAAAAAGCTTGAAATTAAAAAAAAAATGGTACCTTAGCCGAGTGACGCGATTGTTTCAAAGTCAATGTAATGTAAAATAAAATTTATAACTCAAGCGTAATGTACAAACGGGCCATATAAACTAAGTTTTATATCAAAAGTTCATGTCGTTTGAGCGATAGAATATTAGATAATGCTTGAGATTTTTACGTAGGTATTTTATAAATGCCGACAGTATTAATTACTAGTTGGTTATTGGACAAGTTATATCTTGTATCTTTTCTCGCATGGACTGTTCTAATATATATATATATATATATATATATATATATATATATATATATATATATATATATATATATATATATATATATATATATATATATATATATATATATATATATAATATATATATATATATATATATATATATATATATATATATATATATATATATATATATATATATATATATATATATATATATATATAATTATATATATACAAATTATTATTGGGGATCTATATATATTTTTACTTGTTTTAGCTTCACACTGTACCCCGCAAATAGCAAGGTAGGCAGAAGGAACTGTAGGCTGAACGTCCCGCATCACGCTGATTTCCGCCGCGTTTGAAATCAGCGGCGGCGTTGATTTCCGCCTTTCGAGGCATTGCGTGTTGAATGGCGGAAATCAACGCCGCGCTTTGACTTGTTACTAGAGCAAAGAAAATGAAAATAATTCAATCACCCCAATTGGGAATTGAACCCACAAACAGTCGTGTTTACAGGCAGACGCTGAGCCTCTGTACCAGGACGGTCCTCAGTAGAATATATTGTGGGTATAAATTTGGGGTATGTTGGAAAATTATTTGAATCAAATGGACGTGAAGTGGCGTGCAGTGTGACAAAAAATGATCGACATGATGATGATGGTGTGACAAGAAATGATAATTTTTCACGCTGTATCCCGCACATAGCAGGCTACGCAGAGAGAACCTAGTGTTAAGATACTCTGTTCCCTGCTTTCCAACTTCCTAGACATACCGTGTTGAGTATTAAACATTTGGTTATATATCCTTATATAATCAATTTAAATAATAAATTAAATAACCAGTTGTAATAGTTATTTAACTGTAGTTAAAATTTAAATCAGCTAAAGTATTTCGACCGTATTTTAAGGACCTGTGAAGCAGTTGGGCCTAGTTAAGAACTAACATAAACGAAAGTCGTTACAGGCAGTTTGGAGCCTGTATAACTCTGATAGCTCGCCGAAATACAAGCTTACAAAACCCTTTATATATGTATCAGATTAACGATATATTTATTTGCTTCTGAGATTATTTTTGTTATCATTGTGATTTAGGCACGTTCTGAGGATAAATTATGAAAGAAGTATAAAAAAAACAATTAATAAGTAAGTTTAGGCAGAGTAAGTAAGTAGTATATTGATATATAGACAAAAATATATAAAAAAAGTCAAACATTCTTATCTTGAAACGCCATTACTTAAGAACAGAATAGTACAGAATAATGTTATTTTGTTGTGACATAAAAAATCTATACTTTTTTAAATGGGAAAGTCTATTTTTTTTTACACAAGGCAAACGCAAACGAGCTTTCGGGTCGCCTGATGGTAAGTGATCACCGCCGCCCACGGTCCTGTCTAATACCAGAGGTGCTACAGGTGCATTACTGGCCTTTAAGGTAAGGAGGTAGACGCAGTTTTTGAAGGTATCCAAGTCATATTTACCCAGAAACACTGTCGTCGGTAGGCTTATCCACAGTTTTGTGGTATGTGGAAAAACTCCTACAAAACCTAACAGTAGTGGAGTAGGAAATACGGTCAATAATGTCAAGTGCTAGTGGGACTCACATTCTGATCAGTACCAATTTTACTGTAGGTCAACGAGAAGTACAATTTATAAAACTTACTGACTTACTGACTCAAACAGCTTATTTAAGTACTACCTCCATATCATCACGGGGGAGAAGTCGCAGGTAAATATATACCATAAAATTCTTATGACGATCTGAAATACATATCTCTTAGGCATAATATAAATTTCTGAAGTACTTTATCTAAATTGTAGGTTGTTTGGATAAAAAATATCGCCACTATAAATATTTATGAGTGATCGTTACCCTAGTTCGATCTTTTACTAGAAGTGCTATAAACCACATTTTGTAGTACCATTCAAACTAAAGATTATTTAGAGAAAAAAAAGTTCAGAATTTCCAAGAGGATTTTTACAAGTATTAGGTAACCATGTTCTATAATAATAGCAGTAAATAATAGTCTCGCTATGACCTACTTGAGTAAATTTTTTTTTTATGTCGCGGCGTTAAGTTCCACAGAACGGAGTATCTTGACACTCAGTTCTTATAAGAATAGAGAAGAACGTAAATTTATTATAGGTCTAAGCTAGGTTTTATTGTATAAAGCTAAATTAAGGTATTTTTTATCATTTTTTCTTTTTTTTAATTCATACAGATAACGAATGCAGCGAATAAAAAGAATTGCAAATAAAATTTTCACTTGTACTAAACATGTAATAAATTATAATAATTTTAATAGTCATGTGTATTGTTGCAAGGATCTCAATATTACTGTTTAGCCTTCTAGGTTGACGTGGACGGCACAGCTCCTGACTGAATAAACTACGATACAGTGTCTGAAGAGTAGGTCCAAACTGCCTAATGTGTTATATGAGAAATGTAGAGCGTCTTCAATTGTCGCGTTTAATAGATGTTTAATTTTATTCGTGACTATAGTTCATGGTATAATAAAAGCTACTTAAAGTCGAGTCAGGATCCATTGAACCAGTGTCTGGCTAATTATAAATAGTAATTGTTATTTAAAATTATTTTCTTTTGCTAACTTGGTAAAATAAAACAGTAAAAATGGCCAAAGAACTAAAATGGGTAAAGAACAAGAATGTCTCAACAATAGGTTCTCCCAGCCCTCCTATATGCTAAAGAAACAGAAACCAAAAAAGGTTCAATTTTTATTTGTCTAAACTAACGTAATAGCATCAAATATTTCTAGAATTATCAAAAATGGCAGGTCGTTCATAAAAAGTTAAAACGTTTCACCTCTGAACGAAACTTTTAATATAACTTAACACATTAAGCTGTGACAAAGTGGTTGTCAGGACATAATAAAGTATTTTACAACACGACAAGTGACATTTGAAATTAACTGTTCGCTTTAAGAAATAAGATTGAATTTTGTAAAGCAAATCCTCGATCGGTTCCAACCCTGAACGTTTCTTGGAAATACGACAATACGATTATGAAATTACCTACATAATATATAGAAATTTTATATGAATATTATGTAAGAAAACGTAAAAAATATAAGTATTAAAGCTTTCGAGCTGGTTTCGGGTTCAATACTTGGACAAAAAAGTACTTGTTACACACGTTTGACTACAAACACTATGTTTGTCAATTCTTGTCTCTGGTATGACCAATCGCGGTGTTGAGTTCCAAGACTTAAAAAGCGGTGTCTCAAATTCAGGTGGAAGCAGAGGGTGGAGTTGTTATGACACAAAGTACTCTCTCTAAACCCCCCTACTTGCTTCTCACTATATCAAAATTATTACCAATAATAGTACTGATTACAGTAGACTAAATAATATTTCTTGTCATTATTTGTTTGCAATACAGTATTTAGATAGTTTTTGCAATACAGCAGAATACTAATACTTTCCGAATTCAATGTTAAAGAATATTATCTTTTGATTAGTGACATTAAAGGTTCAAAATGCTGGTGTCCCTCAAGGCACAGTTTTATCACACACATTGTTCATTTTATATATCAATGACTGACTTTTAACATGTCGGGAGAACATTAACTTTCTTAAGCTCTCCCGGATATGCTGGAGGAGTGCGGGTTTAAACTCCTTGCTCGAACCTTGTTTAGTGCAGACCTCAGATAGAGGTATATAAATTCTTGTTAAATTTATACATCAAATACAGGTTTGTATAATTTCGTTCCAAATTTAAGTTCCGCAATAAAAATTCCATTTATCAATATATATATATATATATATATATATATATATATATATATATATATATATATTATATATATAGATATAATATATATATATATATATATATATATATATATATATATATATATATATATATATATATATATATATATATATATATATATACATATATATATATATATATATTACTTTAACTCATGATACCTTGCCACATTTTCCTTAATCATGAAGAATATCACGTCCATTATATACCCCTATAACGATAGGATAGCGTGTTACGAGAAAATCCTAAAATATTTCTATATCAAAACTCTACTTTTAAATTTAGTCAAATCAAAAATATCGTGTACTTCTCCTATTCTAAACCAATGATTTCGAAAATTTTGCACACACACACATATATATATATATATATATATATATATATATATATATATATATATATATATATATATATATATATATATATATATATATATATATAGCATGTTCGTTGCATGCAAATACAGCCTCCGAGTGATCTGAAGCTAACCTTTGATTGAATAAAACTTTTTGCCGGATACTTTTTGTGTATATAAGTGGATCAACATATTTTTTTATTATTTGCCTAAGTTTTGTTTAAATTAGTTTTCTTTCTTTACAGTGGAATAACACTTTAAAAAGTAATAGATTATTAAATCAGTTTAAATACATTATATTTACTGATATAATGTAATTTAAGCATTAATTCAGGTCTCTGAGTGTGTTTCATTTTGCACATTTTATTTAAGGCAAACAAAATCTAATAATAAAATCTAACATCGTGCTACATTCTTGACTTTAATTTGACTTTCAGTTTTTTACCCTCCAAAAAACTAAAAGGCAAAATCAGTAAAATAATCAATAAAAGAATGTCATTTAATAAGAACAAAAATTGCCACAAGCGATTTGAGTTAACCTTTAGAACCTCCTATATACCTATTCTATACCTTATCGCGGTTACAGTAAGACATTACCCCACTATGCCACAAGGACTTAAAATAAAAAAAAAAAAATCCAAAATTAAAATATAAAATATATCTAAACTAACCTAACTTAGAATCGAACCCACGATCCAACCAGAGCCATAAAATGCTACAACACTTAAAATTTGTCATATAAAACTAAAATACAAACAGAAAGTAAATTACACACGCTAAAGCACTTACGGTGTAATAACTAACATGCCTTTATGGCATACATCATTCTCTAATAGTCCTCTATTATGGGCTATTCCATTGATTATGGCGAAGCGTATGTGGATTGAGGCCGTCGTGGCGCAGCGGCACAGCGTCAAACTGTACACGCGACTGTTGTGGTTTCGACTCCCACTCCAGTAATATATCTCTAGTCCCTATATATGTATAATGTTTATGTATGTTCTGAATATAGGTATTTATGTACCTATGTGTAATTAAATAAATATATTATTTTATTATAATATATTAATAATATATTATATTATTAAGTAAATACTTACTATGACTAATATATACATATTATAGTGGAATAGTATAAAGTATATTTATGAACAACTCGATTAATTATAGTCCTAGTGTTCAGTGAAAAAAAACAAAAAAAAATGTAAAGATATATTACGTGAGCTGTAACGGCGCAGAGGCATAGCCTCTTCCTGTAAACGCGACGGTTTGTGGGTTCGATTTCCACTCTAAGAGAATGAATTATTTCCATTGTCTTCGCTCTGGCAAAAAGGTAAAGCTGCGACCTTGAGCTCCACCACTTAACACGGAAAACCTGGAATGGCGGAAAGTCGGGAACGGAGTGTCTTAATACTAGGTTCCTTCAACCTACGGTTCCCTCTGCTTACCCTTCTATATGCTATAGGATACAGCGTGAAGATAAATATAAAATAAATATAAATAAACATATATTATTAGTTTCTTATGATCAATATAAATTAATAGTATAATAATTAATATTGATAGTAAGAAAATGAAAATTACTGTATGTTAAAAGAACTACGGACCAAGCGTCTGTAGTGTAGTCAATTTAAACTAAAAAAAAACAACACCCTAGTGTAGTCAAAGTAAACTAAAACCCTAGGTTCCTGCCGTTTAGGCGGGAACCTAGGGAGTTCTTTTTTAGTTTAAATTGCTTCCATTTCCCTGCTATATGCGGGGAAATGGACACCATGGTAATACGTCACGTGATACTTGTGAATGGTCTCCCATTGGACATTGACGGTATATTTTTTATTTTACTTGTTAATCACTTGTTCTTAGCTTTGCACCTGAAGTGAGACTTTGTTGTGGCGGCGTTAGGTTACGCCAGCCAATGCTTCAAGTTTTATGATGGAAAGAAAGTGGAGAACGGTATTCGGAATCACTCTTCATACTTTCTTATTTTGTATATAGAAGTACCGTGAATGCTTATGATAAATTGGATAAGTATATACGTTATAGCGTGCGATAATTTTTTTTTTTTATAAAATTGACATAAAATTGTAAGCATATTATGTATTTTTGATAGCTACATACACATATGTATGTATGTATGTACATATATTGAAATTGCAATTTAAATTGTCAAGACCACCTTTCCGTTCTCTGTTTGTCAGAATTCAATACATTACTGTTGAATTGCGGAACTCTATGCCGAGCTGTCTAACAATGTCCTTAACTTACATAATTCCCCCAAGTGAGAATCGAACCCGCAACAATAACTCTTACAGTTTAACACCGTCGCCCTGCGCCACGTTCGCTTGAGGTATAAATAGATGTATATATAGCTTGGGTTACATTTATCTTCTTCTATATAAGTTTGGCTTTTGAAGTGAAGATCCACTTGACCGATTCGCCTCTAACTATCATTCATGTATAAATAAATAGGACGGTAGCGAATACAAATGTATAGAATGTGTTGGTAGACCATTAGTTAATTAATATTGAGATATTCAACCCTGTATCGTAGTCTGTGGCTCTCACCGCCAACAAATAAGGAATGTTACAAAAATGAGTGGAAGGCGGAGAGTCGAAAGGCAAAGACAAAGTAGTTCTATTCAAAATAAGAAGATACGAGCTTAATTTTTGTAACCTCAACTAATTCACCACCGATTCGCTAAAATTAATGCCTCATATGCCTCACACGTGAAAAGAACTGGTACAAGAATATTTTTTCTTTTTTTTTGTTATAATTTACAGATTATAATTATCAATTAGGATCTCTGCTTACATGCATGCGGTATACAGCGTGTATCTGAAAAGAAAATCCTGGACTTTCCCATAACAACCATCATGTTCACGAGCCTATAAACGTGACGGCTTGTGGGTTCGATTCCTACTCGAGGAGAATGAATGATTTTCATTTTCCTCGCTCTGGTAACAAGGCAAAAAAACGCGCGGCGTTGAGTTCCGCACTCAACACGCAATACCTCGAAAAAGCGGCAAAACGGAAACGGAGTGTCGTAACACTAGGTTCCTACGGTTCCCTCTGCCTACCCTGTCATGTGAAGGATACAGCCATAAGCTAATTTCTTTTTTTTTAACTACCACGTACAATTCGCTATCATCAACAAGTCCTTATCTTATTAAATGCAGAAATCAATACAATTGATATAGTCTATATCCAATGTGACCCAATTATGATATAAATCGGGTACTTGGCGAAAGTTCTTAGTTCATGGTCAGATTGCGATCTTTATAGTCGATAGCCGTGATTTAGTGAAAATCTGTCATAGCATAGTTTACTTTAATGTAACAGTGTATGTAATAATGTGATTTTTATCTGCGTTTTTGCTGCTGTGGTCTATTCGAGCTGTGTATGAAATAAAAGAAATAGAAATATATATAGCTTGATGTTATTTAAATTATAGTCTTCAATGATAAATTTTGGATTTTTCAACACAAGAGATGGTCCGAGTCCACACAGGGGGTACCTAGTGCTTGTTACTTCTTAGCGACAGATGACCCCTGCCATCTTCAACCGGTATCGCTTTCAACGCTAATAGAGCTTTCGGTTCAGTAGTTAAGAGCTATAACCACTAAACCGAACAAAAACCAAGTCCTGATCAAGTGGGTTTGATTTTCAGTTATGAAAATGGTTATATTTAATAAGAGATACAGGTTAATACAAATAGAAATAAAAATAAAATGAAAACAGATGTCGCAATTGATTTTTTAAAAATGCTATGCTCTATTCTATATGCTCTATGCTCATTTAGAAGAGCTCCAGCCTTAGAAGTGGTGACAAATAAAAAGGATCCATGATTGTCATTAACGAAATTGTTATGATTTAACAAAGAAAAAATTGAAAGAGCGGAGTGTAGTTACTGGCCATTTAGAAAACGGTGCTACGGCTGTATATAAAACACAAAAATTAAAAACGTGTGAACCTACTAGACGTTCACTAGTAACTATTTCGACGTGTAGTGTAAGGAGTCAATAACAGGGGATTTACGGAAAATTTTATGGAAATACAATTCTAAATTCTATATATAAAACGGTGTTGGCTACAACGTCACTTCACACTGTATCCTGCATATAGCAGGGTAGGTAGAGGGAATCTAGTTTTAAGACACTCCGTTCCCCCCTTTTAGACATATAAAATGAAAAAAAAAGTAAGGCTGATTATGTAAATTTAGCTAAAAGTTTATAAAGTTTGTATTAGAAGCAATGATTGAGTAGATTACTATATACACGGAGGTCGTGTGTTCGATTTCCACTATAGGGAATCGCTTTTTTTATTCTTTATATAGAAATATGTTATATGGACTCTTCACTGTATATAATATAATATTACTTACAGAAATAAAGTATGGGCTACAAAATAATAACCAAATACATTAAAATCTCTTTATAAAACAATAATGTGAGATTTTCTTCAAAAAAAAGTATATAGAAGTCTTAGTACATTTTAAGCCTTCAATAATTTTCTACTTAATTTCAGGACCTTTCATAATAAATCGAGCATTTGAGTGCGAACGATCCGTGTAATTTGATTTATGGAGTCCATCAATTTTGCAAATTTTAACCCTTCAAAGATGTGCCTATTATATATTTAGAGTAGAATTCTGCTCGCGGCTTTGCTTATTTTCATACCCTAATATAATATACATGTAAAGATGTCAGCTTTTTTATTTAACACATTGTCTATTAGTAAAAAGCGCATTAAAATTAGTAGCGTCGCTCGAAAAATCTAATAAGCTTAGTTTGTGAAAAATGACTATTGTATACGATGTAGAGTAATAAATATTTCTATTTAAAAGAAATATTCTCTACGATTGCTACATCATTTTTTAAAAAAAGGTATATAATAGAAAGAATATGATAGAAAGATATAAATCTTTAATAAACCTTATTTATCACGTAAAAAGTATAAATATAAATATAAATATAAAAAAGGAAAAATAAACAGAAATAATTAATGTTTATTTAAAATTAATACATATTTTTTTTTACATCACTCTGTATCCCGTACATATGAGGGTACCTTATATTTAAATAGTCCGTTCTCCAGTTACCATCTCATTTTGAGAACTCAACGCGGATTTTATCTTGTTACCAGAGCGAGGAGATAAAATATTTTATAATCTCAGAGTGGGAATCGAACCCTGAGCTATAGCGGTGACATGCAGTAAATGGCGTGAAGGCTCTTTATTTATTTTGTGTTTATTCTGAAATCCTCTTAAAATTATAGTTATTACGCTGTTCTACGTTGTTTTCTACTGCATATAAGTTGCCATTTACAAATAACTTAATTAAATCGGCAATTTTTCAGTACTTTTTATGTACATCATTGATAAATTTGAAGAGGATAAAATTTTTGAAGCACTGCATGTTGATTGGTGGGACTGGTATAGCGCCTTTCCAGGGAAATAATAAAAAAAAAAAGATTTTTTTCCAGTGGGGATAAAAACCATAAGACCATTGTTGTAAGCACAATGGTCTCATGATAAAAAAGCACTTTTCTTTAACTGAATATTATTAAATTTAACGCTAGATTAAATTAATTAAAATAAAAAAATTGCAATAAGTTAAATAATATACTTCTATTTAAATGCTATGTATGCGTATACCGTTCAAAATCATAGCGCATCTCCACAGAAGTTCACGGTCAAATTCGGACAAAGTTTATCTAAATTTATTTCCGCATTCTGACTGACTTGACTTACCTTTTCAAACTCATTCCGTTATCACCAGCGTCTTATCACAATTAACTGACACTTGTCACAGAAAACATCTTAAAACACACAAAAAAACTGCACAGGAATATATCAGAACAACGTTTACCCACCAGGTTTGTGTAAAGACTGGAGTTTTGCCGATTTTGGTGTTTCATATCAAAACTTATAGTCAAACGAAATTAAATTCTAATCTTCTATAGTTAAAGTCCAATTTTCCCTAGCAATACTCTTACTGACAGAACCCCTATTTTAGTAACATTTAAATTCAACTGTATCCCTTTGAAATAAAGTTCATTTTCAGTTGGCATGTTTTTATAAAGATGTTATTCTATTAAGGTTAGCAAATTCGCCCCCCAATTACTATGTTTACCCAATGCGTAACTTTTTGACTGATATATGACTATAGCCTGATTTTGAAAGCAATTGCTTAGGTTCTGTATATTATATTCTATTTCTTTGTGAAAGAATGTTGTGAAAATGTGAGAACGCGTAACGGTTTCAAATTACCTTTGTTTTGCCTTCGACTTTGTCTTCAAAACGTTATTTTTGTGTTATACTATACCAAAGTAAAAGGAATCTAGATTTAAGAAGCTCCTTTCATCGGCTTCAGTCCGTATTTTAATTTATAGAGTGTCAGTATACGTGCTACTGCTAGAGAGGCTATCCCACTGGACCACCATGACTTTTATTATATTTAATAGTTACGCTTATTCCATGAAGGGTAGGATATGGTCAGTAAGGATGGAACGCTTAACGGTACTGCCCGTGCTATGTCTACCCTCATCAACCGCTTCATACTTGTCCTGAACAGTCCTCAAGCGTCGTACGTGACCTTACTCTAATATTATCGATGTCAAATCAAATGGCCAGTTGATATAATTCGTACGGTTTGGTGCATATTTTCTTAACGTCTTAATGTACCAACTATTTGACCACGTTACACACACACACATATATATATATATATATATATATATATATATATATATATATATATATATATATATATATATATATATATATATATATATATATATATATATATATATATATATATATATATATATATATATATATATATCATCTCAGAGGGTGTCTAGCCAATTATCTGTCCGATATTTGGTTCCGGCATACGGGTACGCGACCCCGGGACCTCGAGCCACCACTTTCATAACCCGATCCAATCCATGTAAGTGGTGTCCCTCCCCTATATTCCAAGTCTTTCTGCCTCTTATTCCCTTTCCTTCCTGGTTTCTCCCAGTAATGGGTTTGGAGGTCAGATGGCAATCGCTCCACAAAAAACCACTTCGCCACTCATATGGACCGATTGGTCTTAGTCGGAAGGCAGACCCTGGCAAAAAGCCGGGACTAATGCCAGGAAGAAGAAGAAGAAGAAATATATATAATAGTATATATTAGATATATATGATTATATAATATAATATAATATATATATAGTAATATATATATAATATAATATATATATAATAGATATATATTATTATATATATATATAGATATATATATTATAAATATATATATTATAGATATATATATAAGATATCATAGCACAGTGGGGTTGGACCGACTGTAGGCTCATGTCCCACTCGGGACATGATTGATATTTTGTTTCACTCGCGTTAGTAACATAAATGACGGCGTTGAGTTACGCCACTTAAAACACAAATTGTCTCCAAAAATTGTGGCGGAAAGTGAGTAGTATCAAGTTAAAGTAGAAAAATTGTAACTGTTGTACAACTGTATAAACGATACAGTTTCTTTTTTTTCCAAAAGTTTTCTATCCATAGCAAAGACCATTCACATAAAATATAAACTTCCAATAACTAAGATGTAACTTCTATAATATGTATATTGAATAAAACACTTTGGCTGAACTTCATACGATTTTTCTTTTCTTTGCCAAGAAAATATGTAAAAACTTGTAAAGTAAATGATATGATCAAATAGAGACTTTATGTTGCAGAACCTAACTTCGCTCTTTGTTTTACAAGATCAAGGAAATCTTATCGTAAATAGAAATATTTCTCGAGTGGTATTATATTATGTAACTGCTACGAAATCCAGTACATATATAAGTTAAGTTAGATTTGACCAAGCCAAGGCCGGAGCTGTTCCAGCCCAGCCTCCAACAAACCCTGCTGATGCTGTAGTGGAGAACGGAGTGTCTTTACAATAGTTCCCTCTCTAATGTAACTAAGATTTTAATGGAAATTTTGTATATTATATTATATATAAAAATCAATATAATATACTAGGTGTTATTAATTTTTCTTAATAAAAAGCTTTGTTAGGCATTAGTACTATAACATATCAGTTCTTGTATACTAAATTAAGATATTCACAGCAGTAAATAAAGAGTTCGTTGATTTTTAGTATAAAATCTTGCCTAAGGAAAATTGACCTAAGTAATATATTATAAAAATTGATTACATTTTTCATTATTATTTTTTATCTGAATTGTACACACTATATATATATATATATATATATATATATATATATATATATATATATATATATATATATATATATATATATATATATATATATATATATATATATATATATATATATATATATATATATATATATATATATATATATATATATATATATATATATATATATATATATATATTGGAAAATAAAAAACACAATGTAAAAAGAAAATATTAAAATATTTCTATGGCATTCTAAATAATAAATCTTTCTAAGTTACTTCCATTTATTTTTACCCTAAATTCGATTTAACTCAGCTTTATAGAGGGTGACAATAAACGCCTAAAACCTACGGGTATATATGTTTTTTTTCCGCGCGAAATTTAGACATTTTGATGAAAATGAGGCTTAAAAATTTAAATTTATCTTTTCGTAGTTATATTTTTTTTTAAAATATATTATAAAGATGGGAAGTGTTCTTTTGGGTTTTAAAATATTTTTAAAAATAGAGAGGTTTCTTGGTAATGAAGAACGATACGCAAATACTGCGTTCGCTGTTATTCTTTGACTTTACGTCATTAATTTCATAAATATCCCCTCGGGGGGCCTATGCTTTTCCATGACCCCTTCCTCTAAAAGGATGTGGTTCGAGGGTCCACGGGGGAGTTCCCCCTCTTACCTCTCTTACCATTATACTTTTTTTTTTCCCTTTATCCGAAAAAAGTCTCCAAAGGGGTTGGAGAAAGATTTTAAAAATTCAAAATAGGTTTTCCCTGGGCGAGATATGGAAGAGCTTAAAAAATAATTTGGACAAATAACTTATTAAAACTTTACAATAAAAATTTCCCCAAGGGAAATTAGCGTTAAAATTCCTTTCCATTTTTTTCCCAGCAAAAACAAACCCATTGGGGCGAACCACGATGGCAGAAACGGGCCGTAAAAATTTAGTACATTAAAGGATAAACGCAACCCCGTTTTCGCCCGCGGGATACTCTGCGGTTTTCTTTATAACGCCCAGACGACAAGGGACTTTACTTTGTACACCGAAAACTTTTTAAAACCCTTTTTATATTTAAAAAAGTTTAAAGATACTCGTACTATATAATTAATAAAAATTTAAAAATTTTAGGTTTTTACTAAAATAAAGATAAATTAAAAATTTATATAAATATGAATAGTGTATATAAAATATGGGTTTTGTGTGTTGGGTGGTTTTGGTGTGTTGTGTGTGGTTAGTGGGTGTATATTTTGGTTACGATTTTTTTTTATGTTTTCAGCTCATCCCGTCGCGATTTACTCTAATTAAATGATGTTTTTTAATAAGTATTTTTTTATTTTTTCTTTGAATAATTTTTTCATGGGAAGTATGAAGTATATAAATATATTTTTCATTTGTATGCACATTTATTTGGGGTGGGTGTGGGTTTTATGTGTTTTCCGCGTAAACCCCCCCCCCTGGGAACCGGGAATAAAAATAGCCTAGTGATGTATAACCTCCTCATTTGTGGTAAAGTTTAACGATTTAGACAACAGAAAGTAAAAAAGAAAATTAAAAGTAAACGTGCGGTTAATCTAATTAAAAATATTTTTTTTAGTTTTCATCTATCTTTTCTTTTGGGAAAATGGGGAGTATTTGATTTGTACTAGTTCCCTGATTTTCTTTCTCGTGAAGGAATAATGGTGAAATTAAATAAAGTGTTTTAAAAAATATATTTTTTTTTCACGCTGATCCCCCCCAAGCATGGGGGCAGAGGGAACCCAATA
Source organism: Dione juno (assembly GCA_037127375.1). Classification (NCBI taxonomy): domain Eukaryota; kingdom Metazoa; phylum Arthropoda; class Insecta; order Lepidoptera; family Nymphalidae; genus Dione; species Dione juno. Next base: position 1,185,225 of record JAXRJS010000103.1, on the reverse strand, counting down.
TTTAACATCCCCTTGTCTTTTTACCGAGGGGAAAAAAAATGAAAAACACTTCCCCCGAGGGAGTCGAACCCAAAGCCCTGCGTTTACAGCGCCACGGTCCTCACAACACAAGCGAAAACTGAAATGAAAAAGACCAAGTTAATTTCGACTGAATCATTTAAATTTTGTTCCGCAGAAATACATGATAAATAAACAATTTAATTGAAGTATAGTCGAAAAAGCCCTCTTTCTAAAAAAGCTTTACATCGATGTAGACCCGTGCCAATCGCATTAATCGAAATACTGGAACTTAAGAGTATGGTTTTTAATTTCGATAATAATTAAGATATTTTTTCATAAAATAACATTTTTAATCTTAAAAAACTGTAACTTAGAGCTAATAGAAAAGCCTCAAAGTACTTTGGTTTAGAAAGTTAAGGCTCTACCTGATGAAACGTACCATATTAGTACGAATGTACTTGACAGGAACTTTAGTAGGAATCATTTTTTATATAGAATCATTATTCAAATCATTCTTTAAATTCATAAATTAACAATTTGTTATAGTTCGTACTAAAAATTAAAAAACTGGTCATAATAGGAGTTAAAAAAACGGAAAGTCGAAAAGGAGTCTTACACTAAGCTCTTAATTGCGTACCAATGAAAATATAAAACCTTTGTATACATCACCGAATGATTTATTAGGAGAATGGATTTTTAGGTAGGATGAAATGTGGCATTGGATTACGCATTACACAATACTTAAAAAAATAACGTCAGTTTAGAACATAATATTATGTCAATCGCTATTAGCTTTCTAGATAGAGCTGGGAGTATCTAGTGGAAAACCCAAGATTGAGATATATATATATATATATATAAGGAAGAATATAGAGCCGATTTTTTTAATACCATCTCTCTACCTGCTTTGCTATACCTGACATATGTAAAATAAAAAAATTCTAAGCCATCATGACGGAGCTGGTACGAACCCCATTCTTCCAACTGACATATTTATGAATGTATATTTTATTATATTATCTATATTTTTATAGAAATATTATTTTCAACTATAATATCGTACAAAAATAGTATTTCCTTACAATAACACCCACTGCCACGATAGTTTTTCTTCTTCAAATTCAGTTATTCGTGGTCACGGCCCTGAAAAGCTTATTTAAATGGATCTAGTTAAAAGTTTTAGCTCTATCGCTTTGTTTGCATACTAATTTTATATGACGTTATAAGAAATATTATACTGTATATATATTTGTATACCGTGTCTGTACATTGAATTTTTTTTATTGTATAGCTGTAAGATCTGTACACACCTAGTGTAGAAACCATTGTAGTCCAGCTGAACTATAAGAAACAATGAAAGGCTGCTAAAACAAATGATTGAACTTGATTATCAATTATTTTATTATTTTCCATTGACATATAAAAATTTGTCTGTCCGTCTGTATATTTGTGACCAGGCTGTATGTCAAAAGCCGCTACAGCTAAAAGCTGAAATTTACACAAATCATGTATTTTCGATGCCGCTTTAACAAGAAATACTGAAAAAAAAAATATTTCGCAGATTACAATCATGAAACAGGTACGGAACACTAGTGCGCCCACTAAAATAAAAAAAATAAGAAAAGAGAGTCTTTTCTCTGATTTCTGTCTAAATTGGAGACATTACGTAGCTGATTAGTGGTACTTAACGCCGAATCCTATTATTGTCATATCCCCAATCGGATCAAACTCACAACCGTTCAATTGTATGTATATATATATATATATATATATATATATATATATATATATATTATATATATATATATATATATATATATATATATATATATATATATATATTCTCAATTACATAGAATTTCGAGTGCAAATATAGCAATTCCACTTTGAATATACACACACATATAGAACGTTTCTCTCAAAGAGCACAAGTGCTTCTTAACAATGTCACGTACGATTCAAAAGGTTAAGAAACGTGTACAGCTACAGTGTCGAATTATATGTAATTTAGGTTGTAAATGTTTTTATTTTATCTTTTGTGGTAGAAATTGTCATTTCGCTTGCTTGTAGGTATGTATTTTGTTTTATAATATTTTTTTTGCTTTACACTGTATCCCACACGTAGCAGGGTAGCCAGAGAAAACCTAGAGTTAAGACACTGCGTTCTCCGCTTTCTATTTTCTTGTACCAAAAAAAAAAAGTAATATATATATATATATATATATATATATATATATATATATATATATATATATATATATATATATATATATATATATATATATATATATATATATATATATATAAAACTACTTAAAAAGAAAAAGAAAAATAATGTTATATAGAAATTATAAAAGAGAAATAATATTATTTTAATTTTATTCAAAGTAAATGAACGTCAAAAACATTACTACCGGTTCACTATATTTAGTAAAACAGTGATATCTTGCAGCAGTTTCAGAGCAAAATGCTTTAAATTGATGTAACTTTTTTTATTTATAAACCGATTGAAGTAAAACAAATTCTACTATTCATATCCGTCGTTCAAAATGGTGACCAATACCTGCAACTCGCATAAAATATGGATATTTTGTTAGTTTCTCATATATTTCTTTTGACGCAAAAATTAGATTATGTCTGTGCTTCAATGGATAATAGAAGACGTTACAAGTTTTTGAGATAATGGTTTTGTCGGACTGACGGACAGATAGACAGACGGAAAACAAAGTGATCCTATGAGGGTTTCGGTTTTTCCGTCTACAGAAGCTTCTACGGAACCCTAAAAATATTATTCCACGCGAACTAACTCGAGGATGCTGTCAGTAGAGCAAATGTATAGAAATAATAATATTTTTATCACCCGTGTATAAAAATTGCTTTAAGTAGGGACCACAATGATTGCATACTAGCGACCCGCCCGCGGCCTCGCCTGCTTGAATTAAACTATTATTTATTGATTATTAAAATCAATTGCGCTCGTTTATAGCCCATATATTATTCTGATGTAAAAGCTATATTACTGCAAAGTTTCATCTAAATCTGTAGTACTATTTACGTGAAAATAAAATAAACATATATCCTCACAAACTTTCACATGTATAATATTAGCAGGATTTAATCAGGCATTGGTTCACTTTGCCACTGGTATCAATCGATTGGTGATTATATACACCTAAAACATACTTTCCCTTTTACCGCTACGATTTATCAAAGTACCTATTGCTAAAAATAGAGGGAGGCGGAATGTAAATAAAATCCATATGTTATTTTTATAACTGTTAAAGAAAAAAAGGTGTTCTTTTAAAAAAAAACATAAAGTTTTAACGTAGCAAAATTTGATCCTGTGCCTTTTGGAAGCCAACCAAATTATGGAGCGCGGGCACCGGGTTATGACTTGCCGTGTTCTCCAACGTTCCGCTACAAAACACATATTTCTATAATAGTATCAATCTTCTATACTTGGTGGGTGAGACAAACAGACGGCCACACAGACAGACAGACAGACAGACGACAGACATGACAAATCTATGAGGGCTCCATTTTTTGCCGTTTGGCTGCGGAACCCAAAAAAATCGATTGACTAGTAAACAATAAATCTGTCTATGAATTCTTTTTGCTACAATAACAAGAGTAATATAAAACTTTGTTTGTAGAATCCATTCAACGTCTGAAGAACAACATTTTTACGATGTAATAAAGTACGTGGCAATTCTTGGGTATGTAGGGATCTTTATATTATTATTGTTGGTCTAGATTTAGATTTAAATGTAGATCCTAATGAGGACCTAGCGTCAAGACCTACTCCGTTTTCCGTATGTTATACAAATTCGACGTATTACAAATGGCGGAACTCTACGCCGCGTCGTATCTCACCATCCAGATCGGAGAAATTTTCATAATTTTACAGACAGAAGTGAAGAGGGAAGTGTGTAAAAATATGGACAGTTTATTGAAATAAAACAAACACTAGCGTAAATAAACACTGGCTAAACCATTAGGTGGAATAGAAACTTGAAACTACGGAACCATTTCGTTATTACATGTCGCTATTGACATTATTTTTACAATTCTGTTTGTTTGCGACTAACTCGTGTTGTTTTCTAGTTGACAATTTATATGTTTGCCAAATTTATACATACAATATATATATATATATATATATATATTATATATATATATATATATATATATATATATATATATATATATATATATATATATATATATATATATATATATATATCTATATATATTTATATATATATATTATAATATATATATATATATATATATATATATATATATATATTATATATATATATATATATATATATATATATATATATACAAAATTACATGTTTTCAATTTTGTCTGTATGTTTATTTGTTCCGGCTAATCTCTGAAACGGCTGGAGGCGATTTTGACGGTACTTTCACTGATGTAATAAGGAGTAACTTAGGCTACTTTTATTTTAGTAAATACGCAATACGCAATTCAGTCAACTTACGCTGGCGAAACCGCGAGCGGGTCACTAGTTTTTAATTTATTTCTAATACAGTATCTTATCAATATAAGCACACAAAATAAATATGGCACAAATTGTTTTGGCTTTTCATAAACTTTCTTTATCCCAACGTAGATCTTTAGAATATCTCCCCGAGGACTGAAGGAATAATTAAGGCAAACAAAAGATAGCAATGGAGCTTGTTTTTATAGACGTTCAAGAATTTGGGGCAGAAAATTCAAATATATAATATTTTCGGCCATCTTAGTGAAATGGAAGAGTGTACTGTAAATGCGACGGCTACATGTTCGATTCACACTTGTTGAATGATTTGTTAAGATAGAGAGTTCCGCCACTCAACAATCAATTATATTTTGACACTATTTTTCTCTCTGTCTACAATACTTTACGGGATACAGACAATCCGGTGGAAGTTTTAAATTAATTCGACGATTCAACTAGACAAAATAATTTAAATGAAATAATATTACTGAATTGATCGCGCTTAATGGATTAGAATTTTATTTTTTGGAAATAGACTTTTTGATCCATTTGCAGTAGTCCGTGGTCTGCCGAAGATCTTATTATGGGACAGTATGTTAACACTTTGGCATTTAAAATAAGGTGCGCGGAATTAGGGCCTGAGTCTAGAATTTTCAGATTGCATAATATCTTGTATGTACATAATACAATAATATATTATATGTATATATTGTTGTCATTGAGTTCCGCCACCCAACACACGACGCCTTAAAAGGCGGAAAACGGGTGACGGAGTGTCTTAACACTAGGTTCCTACGGTGCCCTCTGGCTACCCTGCCATATGCGGGATACAGCGTGAAGCTATTATTATTATTACTATATATTGCACTATATATTATTACTTTACTTAAGCTTATTAAAAGTAAATTCTTTTCGCTTTTACTTATGTTAGTAAGAAGGCCTACTCAAAGTTTATATTATATAATCCATCGACTCCCAAGTGTCAAGAGCTAATAAAGCTTTATAAACGATTGATGGTCCGTAGTTTCCTTTCGTTCGCCTTTTCGTTATTGACTCGTAGAAGCTCCATTTGGGTTGAGCCGGCTATCTTCTATTCAAGAGCTTCTTGTACTACAAGCTTTTATAATATAAGTTACTGTTAGTTTGTAGGTCACAGGTTTGATTACTATCTGAAACGTTTTTGCATAGAAAAAACGGAGAGTAGGAAATACGGTGAATTATTACTAAATAAATGATCACAAGTAATAGTCATTGAGGACCGTCGTGGCGTAAAGGCACAGGCACACATCTGCCTGCAAACGCGACGGTTTGTGGGTTCGATTCCCATGAGGGGAGAATGAATATCTTTTTTTCTCTGGTAATACACAAAGCGCAGCGTTGAGTTCCGCCATTTAGCACGCTGTGTCTCTAAAGGCGGAGGGGGAAAGGAGTGTCTTAACTCTAGTTACCCTTTGCCTACCCTGGCAAAAAAAAACATAAAAAAAATATTTTTTTTAGGTTCATGCTTTATCCAACATAAAACTTGTCAGAGATATTGCTGAGGCGCAGAACTCAACGCCGCGATTCCTCTTACCAGAGGTTGCAAAACTAAAAATATATTCGCCAGCCATCGATTCACAACGATATCAGATGTGAAGTTTTGAAATAGAAGCAAAAGCTAACTTAGAGCAAATGTGGGTTAATCTAAAGATTCACCACAGATAAAACAAGGTTACATTAGAAGCCTTAGTTTAGGCTCTATAGATTAGTGTTGAGCCAATGCGACGATAAAGAGCAAAAATTAAAAAAATAATAAAAAAATATTTTATTTGTTTTTTTTTTCTTGATTTTGTAAGCTATTATTATTTACATATCACTAGTTAGTTTCTTTAATTTTTTTTTTCACTTTAACTTATTGAAAGGGATATTTTTATGAAGAACAAGTTATCTAAGAAATATTGAGACAATCTTAATAAAATTCAATTTCTTCGTTCTAATCAGAAAAATGGCGGTGTTTAGTTACGTAACAGTTAATAACTAACCTAGACTAGAGTCTTAACCAGCAGAAAGTGAAGAACGGTCTTTACATCAGGTTTGCTGCCTACCCTGCTGCATGCTTGAATCCACAAATCAACATACCTGATAGCACAGCTAGTACCGTCCTCGTCATCTTCTCTCTTTCTCCTTTTCCTTCGTATGTATAAATAAGCTGCTGCGGCGAAGAACGCCGCAGCGGCTCCAAGACTCAAAAGAGATATTAACACAACGTCACGAGTCTTCATTGCGATCTGAAAATAAAAAAATGTTTAAGTTTTTATAGGTTCAAGCACATTAGCTTATATAGTATATGAGCTATAGCTTGCAATTTAGTCTCCGTGAGCGGTTATATTTAGTTTCATTCTCTCATAGAAAGCACAATAAATCCTTTTTTAGTTTTTTAGTACACCCCTAAACTTCCCCAGCCATTGACAGTTACTTTTGAAGTTGAAATTGTGCTGTTAAAAAGTTTAGGTATCATTTAATTATTTTTTCTCTATTTATTTCTAAAAATCTTTAAATACCCAGTTCATAGAATCATACCTATTTATCAAATACCTACCTACCTGTAGTCTAATAGTTTTGGTATAAAAAAGCTTTAACAGACAGACATGATTCTCTACATTGTCATTCCGCTACGGAACCTTAACAAGTTATATACAGTATAAATTTGATTTACGAAAAAGTTGTCATAGGAAATTCATATCTCTAGAACCTGTAGAAGAGGTAGTAGATAGAGATATGTAGAGGTAGAGGTAGAGGTAGATAGGCAAATTGTCCACATAAAAGAAAATTTCCGCTATATAGGTGCATGTAAAGTGTTTAGAAAATTTATAACAATTTCTATTAAAGTTTCTTCCACAAGGATTTCTCGTGAGTTTTAAATATATGTTATAGAAAAAGTGCAACAGAATAAGGCAATAACGCATTGCTGTGATAGTAGTATTCTACCGAATTCTACGATTTCGCTTTAAAAAGCGAAGCGCAACAAACGCTTCGCTTTTTGGGATCGCCTCACTACATAATATTTGTATGTTCTGTGAAATATAGCTTTATTCTTCGTTTTAAATAATATATACTTATATATATATATGTCATATAAAAGTGTTTGACATTGTAAAAAAATATATTTATTCTGGCATAGCAGGGTAGGCAGAGAAAATCGAAGAGGCAGGGTAGACATAGGAAACGAATACACCACTATCGTTTTTACAGTCAGTCACATTGCGTTACGATGGCATAATTTTTTTTTACTTTTTTTAAATCTCCAATATACAGAACACGCTAATTCTTATCACGGAGAGCTAATTGTAATTGATCGATATCTATATATGGAAAATATAAAAAAAGCGTTTATTATTAATTATCAAAACAATATTTTAACTTAACCTTCTGCTCATTTATATAGATAGTTCTTGTTAAGTGGAGACACCTGAAGGCATGAGAATTGAACCTTATACTATCTTGTTTAAAGACAAAAAGAAAAAAAAACTTCTTTCGCCAGTAAGAAACTTTATCACCATCTAAATGCATATATTATGCTAAAGCTTTAAATTTTATATTTAAATTTCATAAACATTATGATACTTTAGAAAACGAAGCTAATATAAAACTTTAAAATCAATATTCTCATATTTTTGAACACGCTGTATCGTGTTGCACGTTACATCGCGAGCTGCGACTTTATAATGACATATAGTGTACGTTATATATTAATACTATATACAAAAACTAGCTTATATATATATATATATATATATATATATATATATATATATATATATATATATATATATATATATATATATATATATATATATATATATATATATATATATATATTATATATATATATATATAAGCTAGTTTTTGTATATAGTATTATATAGTATATATATAGTCAGACGCTGTGCCGACTGAGTGGTAGAGGATGTAGAGTGAAACTCCATTGTCTGTCTGTCTGGCTGTCTCTTATAGGAATCGGGAATCGAACCCGCGACCGTCGCGTTTATATTCAGATTTTGTATCGCTGCGCTGTGACCGCCATTTTTTACGTAAATATTTCACGCGCATTGCGGTGTTATTAAAAATAAGCTTAGGATATAATTCACAGAGCAAAATGTTTCTACAAAGATTTTTTGGATGGCGTATATTTTACTTTGTTTTTGAATAATGATGCACATCTTTAGGTGCTAAAAAATAATTTAAATTTATATATATATTTATTTTATATTATTTTTGAAAGGATTAATTTACTTAATGCTGGGCTGGTCTCGCCTAGTGCTCCAAGGAGCCACCTTCCAGTTCCAAACATCAATCACCGTCACCAGAACATGAAAAGGCATCCTAAGGTTCCATCTCTCACTTTCAGGCTCCATCATCATGCCAGCTCAATTGTACCATGATATAACTGTATTATCAAATATACATTGTTGGTATGTATATAGTTATTAAATTTCAACATGGTTAACCTTAAGTTTCCTAAAAATCAAAATCTAAATATTCTTTATTCAAATAGGCTATTGCAAGCACTTTCGAATCGTAAATTAACATAAGTGTCAGTATTGTCAGTCCAACTAGAAGCTGCCACCAGCTCGGAAGGCAGTTCTGCTGCGGAGAGCTGGCAAGAAACTGTTGAACAAGAAGCAGTTGCTCTTTTTAAATGTATCCTCAACAGTACTTAACTCCACACACTAGCATCTATGATATATATTCTTGGATTGAATAATATACTTTCCCTAATAATATGTTTTTAATTAAATGTATAATTTTTAAATTGTAATTCTATAAATTAAAAGGGCTTTGTATGGTTGACTGCACTAATATCGGGAACTACTGATTCGATTTTGAAAATTCTTTACGCGTTGGATAGGCTATTAGAGGAAAGCTATTATAGGCTATATTATACCCACTGTATATGCATTTGAAATGACTTCAGCAACTTAGAATAAACTAGTTATGTCATACACCTATCTTTGTTATTTGCAATTAACTACAGAGGCAAAAGTCAGTTATTCAATAAAAACTTGACAATAATCGTAAGAAAAAGTATAAAAATATAACACCACAAAAAACTTGAGACTGGTCTGCCTGTACACGTGACAGTCTGTGGGTTCGATTCCTATAAGGGAAGATTTAATTATTTTAATTTTCTTCGTTCTGGTAACAAGGCGAAAGCGTGGCGTTGAGTTCCGCCACTCAACACGCAGGGCACCGAAAGGCGGAAAGCGGGGAACGTAGTGTCTTAACACTAGGTTCCTTCTGCCCACGATTCCCTCCCCTGCCATATTTACAGCGTAAAATTAAAAAAATAACCATAAATTATATATTAAAACCATAATTCTAGCAGCTCCACTCTATCACGTTGTAAAGTCGCAATAAGCAAAACTAAGCTGGATTTATCACACAGATTATCAACGTGAGGTGAAATTTAAAGCGAATTAATGCTTTAAATTCCTATTAGAAATTCCCAGTATTCAAATTAAACAAAATATAATAAATATGTATGAGGTCACCGTGGAGCATCTGGCTTTAGGATTTCATTGGTTCGATTCCCGTTCGGGGAAATATTTTTATTAAATCCCTGTTTCACATAAAGACTCGGATTCAAGCAGAGAGTGGAGAACGGAATGTCTTAACACTAAGTTATCTCACCATACCCTGCTATATCAGAAATAAAACGTAAAGCTGAAATATACAGAAAGTTATAAAAAGAGGCCGCCGTGGCGCAGAGGCCCAGTCTTTGACTGAAAACGCGACTGGTGTAGGTTTGATTCCTAATTGGGGTAAATAAGTTAATTTCCTTTTTCTTCGCTCTAGTAACAAAACATAACGCGATGTTGAGTGGCGGAAAGCGGGTAACAGAGTGTCTTAACTCTAGGTTACATCTGTCTACACTTCTATATGCGGGATACAGCTTGAAGCTAAGAGACTTAATTCTAAAGACTATCGTATTACACAATTGTATTTGAGCTCTAAGTATCTCTGACGAAAAATGTTTTATAATATATTAATGCATCATAAAATACTTAATATATGGAATTCGATTCCCGTTGAAGGGATTTAATATACTTCTTTCTTTTCCACTATGTTATTTCAAAATGCGGCGTTCAGCTCCGCCACAACGCCGCCTGGTACTTGTTTTTTTTGTCTACCCTACTGTGCGGGAAAAAGCGTGAAAATGAAAAAAAAAGCTTCGAGGTATAAATATAAGAAAAAGGGGGTCAAAAGATTTTAAACGGAATGTAGCGGAAATTCTAGTGGTACCTAAAATTTGGCACAATTCCATATATTTAGACATTTTCTCCAACAACTGTAGTTCTTATTGCGTTGTAATAGATGCTATATTTACGTCATTTTGGGCAGCTTTCAAATAAACTTTCTTGGATTTGGCTTTAAGAAGTGCAGGTACCTTATTTATTTTCAATTTGCAGCTCTTCTTAGATAAATGTACATATATATAAATGTATTTATGTATATATATATATATATATATATATATATATATATATATATATATATATATATATATATATATATATATATATATATATATATATATATATATATATATATATATATATATATATATATATATATATATATATATATATATATATATATATATATATATATATATATATATATATATATATATATATATATATATATATATATATATATATATATATATATATATATATATATATATATATATATATATATATATATATATATATATATATATATATATATATATATATATATATATATATATAATATATATATATATATATATATATATATATATATATATATATATATATATATATATATATATATATATATATATATATATATATATATATATATATATATATATATATATATATATATATATATATATATATATATATATAGTTTACTTTAGATAGTTACATTTTGGTGTTTTTGAAATAAGAAAATATTAAATGTTACATAACAGCGTCATATAACACGCACAAGAGCTGTAATTACCCGAACAATACGTGCACGTCGTATGTCAATTTTATTGGATTGACTACTTAGATGAACGGAGGTATTTCCGATTTCGATAGAAGACAATAGAACATAAATATAATGGCCCAATATACTTAATTTATTTTATTGCAGGGTCTGATTGTAAACGGCGACGGTTGTGGGTTCGATTCCCACTCGAGGGAATCAATTATTTACATTTCCTCGCTCTAGTGAAATAAAGCGTTAATGTGAGTTCCCCCACATAGCACGCGATCTTGAAATTCAATCTTGAATTTCGTAAGCTGAATAGAAAGTGAAAACGGAGAGTACTAACACTAGGTTTAATCTGATCGCATAATGAGAGAGTGAGATAGTGTCTACTTGAGCTGGATCGATTTTTCTCTCTCTACTTATTGAGGATAAGAGAATCTTATGATGATATACTAGGTTATGCTAATCGTGTGCAAGTCGACTATTGTACCACAATGGCGTTAATAGCTTTATATTAAGCTTTAATGTAACAGCTATTAAAGAAGACAAAGAGATTATGACTAAATAGAAATTAAAATGAAAATAAAATAGAAATAAAAAAAAATAATTTTTAGTTTAAATTGTATTCTTTACGAGATAAATAGAGGTTATTTCATCCTTACCAGATGTCATAATCTGAAAAAATTTAATTTACCTGTATCGAGTACATAAACATTTTAAATTTACAAATTCCCTCAAACAGGATTCGAACCTACAATCATCATGCCGTGTACAATCACATGCTCTTTAATAGCAAATAGCAGGGTAGATTAAGAGCAGGGCAGGTGTGTTAAGTAGCAGAACTTATTGCCTACTTAATACGTCACGGTATTAAAATTCCAATACTTAAAATACTACAAATAACTACAAAGAACATTAGGTAAAGTGAGATGAAATTGGAATAGAGACAGCAAGAAACGTTGGACACTAATGAACAAAAACGTTTTCACGTTTTCCATCGCAATTCGTAAGCCAGACGAATCGTGCTGCATGCATAGTTGGATTAGTTGGTAAAATAATCTGTCTCTCCATATATACATACATACATACATATAAATTATGATGATATATAAAATTATGATGCGGTTGTTATGCTCATAACAGAAGCTACTTTAATTGTTTCCAGAAGCAAACAAGTGTTTTTTCAATGGACATTTATCTGCAATAAAGAAT